>JAWMAG010000004.1:18802500-18932500 GCA_037013455.1 Ceratitis rosa
TTATTATTTTTTAATACACTTTGCTTATATATATTTTCATTTATGTATATGTTATATCAACATTCGTTTGCATGTTTGTTTTCTGCGATAACCGAAACTACCAAGCAGACTATATTCAGAATTTGTCACTCTTTTTCTTTAGTTCCCGAAAAGGTTCGTGAGCAAAAAATTATGTACTGACTTATTCGAAAAAATCGTATTAATGACGCGATTTACTTGGGAAATTGTACAAACATAAGGAGCCTTTTTGCTTAGATTAGCTTGAGTACTATTTTTTGTTCCGAGAATGAACCAAAGACCGACAAATTCGTAAATATTATTTTTATAGTATAATTTCCTTGAAATTATTTTCTTTCCAGGAAGTGCATCGATTTACTTGAAAAAATGTATGGTTCGATTTGTTTGAATTTTTGGAGGCTAAATGGAATGCTTTTGCCCCCGGAAGTGAGCCAGACAACAGGAACAAAATTTCATTTGCCCGAAATTTAAATAATATTATCTTTCAACAGATTGAACAAAATTAGTATGTTTTAGACATGAGCATATGGTCGTAATTAATTATTTTCGCTAAGTAATTTTCACACGGTTAACTTAACTGTGACTCGATTTGCTGTATATTCGGAATATAGGAAAATGCATCTCATAATTATGTGGCAAGAGTTTAATGGAGAAATTTTCAATGCATTTGTACTACTTTTAAGATTCGTGACGAATTTTAAGAAAGATTGGTTGAAAGAGGAAAAATTCAATAAAATTGATTTATTTATTTATTTTTTTTTTTTATTTAGACTAAAAAATTTTTAAGCTTAATATGGACGCGTTGAAGTAAGTCCTTGATACTATAGCGGCAGAAACTCTAACAAGTACTTTGATATCGTTATCTCCACTTAACCAAGGAGAGATAATTTTCTCGAAGTCCTAAAATATTTTTATGGGTTAACCATTGTTCATATTTAAAGCTTAAGCACCTCGCTTTCATCACTTTTTCCAGCGGAAGCTTTGAAAATATTGCATGAGTGCATAAGTTCGTGCCCGATTCCGCTGGATGCCGTACGAATCGTTTGAGAGTGGCGCTCGTGAAAGAAATATATATATATTAAATATATATCGTTGGAAAGGTGACAGTTCGAACTGTAAATCAAGCATAAAATAACTTCATTTTGATTTGAGTTGCTTAGTGAAAAGACGCATGGTAGATGAACAACGAAAAAGATCATATGCGTCATATTATGTTATACGAATTCCGCAAAGGAAAAAAAAGTGGGCGCTGCAACTAAAGATATTCGCGAAGTTTATTTGGACCGTGCTCCAGCACTCCGCACAGTAAAGAAATGGTTCGCGAAATTTCGTTCTGGAGATTTTAACCTCGAAGATCAACCTCGCAGTGGACGGCCTTCTGAGCTTGATGACGATGTTCTAAAGACTTTAGTTGCGAATAACTCACGTATTTCGACGGAAGAGGTTGCCAGTGAATTGAACGTCAACAAATCAACTGCGTTTCGTTGTTTAAAAAAGGTTGGGTACACTTTGAAGCTCGATACATGGGTGCCACATCAGTTGAGTGAAAAGAACAAAGTGGACCGTATGTCAACAGCAATTTCTTTGCTTCGACGGATCAAAAACGAACTTTTTTTGGATCGGCTCGTGACTGGTGATGAAAAATGGGTCCTATACAACAATGTTCAACGCAAAAGAACATGGAAACAGGCACACGAAGGGGCGGAACCGATGTCGAATGGTGGATTGCATCCGATGAAGGTACTGCTGTGCATTTGGTGGGATATCCGAGGCGTGATCTATTTTGAGCTCTTGCCAGCTGGAGAAACGATCACTGCCAACAAGTATTGTCAGCAATTGGTCGAATTGAAGAAAGCAATTGATGAAAAACGTCCGATTTTGGCCAACCGCAAAGGAGTTCTTTTCCATCATGACAACGCCAGGCCACATGTTGCAAAACCGACGCTGGCCAAACTGAAGGAGATGAATTGGGAAATCATGCCGCATCCCCCATATTCACCCGACATTGCACCTTCTGATTATCATTTGTTTCGATCGCTGCAGAACAATTTGAATGGAAAAAAATTTAAAAATGTGGAAGACGTCAAAAACCACCTTGACACCTTTTTCAACGAGAAACCGCGCGATTTCTATGAATCAGGCATCCGTAAATTGGTTGAACGTTGGGAGTGGATTGCCGAACATGATGGCGAATACATAATTGATTAATAAAAGCGCTTTCTTCAAAAAATTTCAATTTTAGTTTGCACTTGAAATCGAGCACGAACTTATGCACTCATCCAATATCTCTTTTAGTTGCCTTTGTAATAGAAAATTTTTCATTTTGTTCTTGTTTTGTATCAAAAAGCATAACTTTTATAACTATCAAATGCAAGTTTTACTTACATTTTTGCAAAAATTATAGTAATAAAGTACACGAGAATTTAAAATCTAACCGTTCTTCATGAACTTCATTGCAGAAAACAAACGTCACTGCGATCGAAATGCAGAATAAATACAATTACTTGCGACAGTAGTTTGGAAGATTGTTCGAAATGGAGCGGAGCATGAAATACCAAATCCGCCGGATGGAGAAAATTTTGATTCGAGTCTAATTACAGCATAGCTCGGAATGTATTAGTTAAGTTATTCTATACTTCTGTTGGCTTCTTTCGAAACCAAGCTGAAAATTTCCTAGTCCAAAATCTTTTTCCCCTTTATTGCATGACTACAATACCCTACAATATTTATATTTTACGCTACTGACTTTCATTAGGCAAATTTTCTGTCTTAAAAAAAAAAAATATTTTGATGCCCCTGACTGACAGTTGCAACAATGTTGCAACACAACATTAAAAATATACGGGGCAAAAAAGTGAACAACAATTACATTGCTGAAATGTCAAATAAACTTTTATTAATTTCTTAGCAGCACAAGCACAACGGCACACATAAATAATATAATATATACACGCACATAAATAAATATATGCACTTGCTTGTGAAAAAAGTACAGCTTTTCTACACCAGCGTCTTTTTCGCCACTGCGACTTTTGTCAAGATGACAAGCTGTAGCATTTGAATTTTTTACTCGAAAGTTTTGCCACTACAAATACAAAGAAAAAAATGAACAGCTTCAAAAAAAAATGTGTCATAAACGTGTGCATTTTGACAGCAATTCAACTGCATTGCGTTGCACGATTTTTTATTTTTTCCCCCCATTTCTTTCTTTGAAATATTTTGCTCGCACCTTCTTCTGCATCTTTCATGGATCAGAAAAATTCACACACTCATACATACGTGTATACGATGTCACTTTTGCTCCACGATTTGCTTATATGCAACTCAACACATTTTTTTTTTAAACGACCAACGCAGCCACCTCAACAATACATATACATACATACATACATACAAACATGCATGGAATAGCAAGGAAGTCGCATACAACACACTTAAAAGTCATCAAAGAGAAAATTTGTTGAGTAAAAACTCAACTTTTATTTAGCTGAGCGTGGAAGTCGGTAGGAGAATGCATACATACACGTATATTGCAGAAAAAAAGCTCACACATTTGCCTTTTCAATGCTGCATGCAACATTTTGTGCATTTGAACAGCCTGAGTAGCAGTAGCAGCAGTCAGTCGCCAAAGCAAATAACATTTTTATGACGCATTCGGTGCTTGTTGCACGAAAAGAAATAAGTCAACCAAGCTGCTGACTTCAAGAGAAAAACAACTAAACGCGCATACAGATATGCTAATGAATATATGTATGTACATATAAACCTGCATACATATGTAGGTGCATACATATATGTTATACATACATATATTTAAAACCAATAACTGTTTGCTGCATGCAATTTTTCGTATTTTTTGTGTCTGTTGCAAGCGCAAAAGTTGACATATCGTTGACATATGAAAAATCGCTTTGCTCTTACCGCCGCACAAACTCACCCAAAAGCCCACAAAAACATACATATTCAAATGTGCATATCTACATACGAGTACATATACATATGTATATATATTCAAGCACTCTTTACATTTAAAATATAGTAACACTTGCAAGAAATATAAAAGCGTGGCAAGTGGTGGTGGAGACTTGTTGACGAAAAACCGAGTTGCAGTAGGTGGCTGAGGTTTCTCAGCGCTGCCAGAGGCGTCCATGTATGTATATGAAAGGGTTGAAGTAGCCGAAAAAATAACCACAAAAGCAAATGCCGACTATAACTGCTACATGCCACAAATACGCAAATTTTACCAGCAGCTGGCAGCAAATAATGCTCTCAGCAATATTTGTGCTCACAATGCTCCCAAAGAATTACTCTCGCATCGAATTCGTGCAGAAAATGCAATTATATATAATACAAAAGCATTAATTTTTTTTAAAGAAATGACAATAATTCGAAAAAATTTCGGTTTGCTGTTTTCTTTAATCAATTGTAGAAAAAAAATTTTTTACAGGTGGCAACTCTTCCCAAATTTTTTTTTTTTATCAAATACAGTATCTTTCAAAATTTTTCATATTCACATCTAATGTTTTGTTGTTTTTAGACCTTGTAAAATTTTTATATACAACTTTTCAACATGTGGCAACTCTACTCAACACTTTAAACTATCTATATGTATACATACATATATAAAATCTTTTGTTGGTTTTTTTTTTTCTTCTCGACCTGCCAATCTAAGGAACAGATTCTGCTTGCTTCTATGGTTTACTGGAGAGTTTCTGAGGGGAAGTGAATCCGTAACCGATCTATCCGAAAAAAAATTTAATCTTCGGCTCGATTTATTTACATAGAATTTTGTACATTTTTGGTCAAACTAGCATGAATAATTTTTTTTGTTCCGCGATGTGGACCAGGGACCACCCTATTTGAAAAAAAAATCGTAGCGTGAAGCGATTTACATTGAACTTTTGGATGATATGCCTAAATGGAATAATTTTTGTAAACTTTTCCTATAAGATATTATCCGAATAATACATTTTTTAATTAACAATTTTTCTTGTTTCCAAACCTCTTGAGTTGTATACCCATATTCGTCTTTTTATAGGATACTTTGGTCTCTTCTTACTTCTTCTTCTTTCTAGTGAATGTAATTGCATTTCTTATGGGTCTACAGAAGTTTTCCTTCAAGAATTTCTGAAATCTTTTCATTGTATGTCTGAAACTTCTCCAAGCATTTCTGAATTCTAAGTTTTCTGTCAGCCATATGGGTTATAGAATGAAATGAGTTAATTTCTAGTAACTATGCGGCTGAGCTTGAATAATTATTTCTAGACAAGATCGATAGAAAAAATGCGTTGAACAGCTTGTAGAAGGTAAGGATGAGGTCATAGGTAGGAGTGCCCCAATATAGTGAACCATTTGCTACCTTTCCAAGTGCCGTTCTTACTCTATTAGTCTCATTTTCATAACGGCATGATTGCATACTTGATGAAAGGCAATTTATTCATCATATCTATTCATGCTCTTAGATGCTTTTTTGACCTGAAGCCTCAAAACTGAAAAATCGGTCATATATTTATGTATATGCTACAGCGGTCCAATCACCTAAAACCTCAAAACTGAAAAATCGGAGATATGGTATAAGTTTGAAATATTTAAAAAAATGAGGGATTGTTTTGCGTACAAACAGCCATACAGATGGACAGATGAACAGACGAACAGACGGACGAACGGGCATGGCTAATTCAACGCAACTCGTCATTTTGACCCGATCGGCATACACTTAGATGGGTCTATTTCTTCTGCTTCTCCTGGTATTTATATACCACGGACCAATGTTAATATACTATTTCATGTATATGAAAGGTGTGATAATGAAAATTGTTTTAGGCTTTCCTAGGCTTTAGAAAATTGTAATGATCGCTCTCGGAATTTGTATTTTTTAAAATACTGGATTTATATTTTATATATTGTATGTATATATATGTAAAATAGCTTGAAAAAGATTTAAAAAATATAATAATAAAAATATATTAATACAAAAGACAATGAGTTTTAAATTCTCTATCATCATCTAATTTCCATTTTTCTAATACACTGTTGCCAATTTTCACTTTATCTTATTCACGCCGAAATTTATTTTCTACTCGGTACTATGTACGCAAAAACTCTGAAAACTTATTGCAAACGCAACTACATACGCATTTTTTTTAAACACACTTACTTGATGATGATGCAACGACAACAAACAAATACGATAAATGCGAAAAAAGTCAATAAACGCAAACCTCAGAAGCACTCAACGCTCGTCGTTTGCTGGCAGTCTTTTTCAATTTTGCTCGTTTTCCCTCTTAAAAACCGTTTGACTACTATTTTCCTACCATTTTTTTTTATTTTTTTTCCCTAGATTCAATTTTTTCCTTACTTTTTATTATTTCTTATCAATTGCGGTTGATGCAAGGAAAGAAAAAATAAACAAACAAATGCAAATACGCTTACAGATATAGAGAGATAGTAAATAGCAAAAAAACTAAATAAATGGAATAAGAAATAAAAAGGTGCATTTCAACTACACTTACGTGTATGCTACGACGAATTTACACTACATGCATATTTTGTTGTTGCTATTTTCATTTAATATCATGTTCAGCTCACACTCCTGCATATATGGTATTCACACATCCTCATACTCACTCATACGCACCCACATTGATATGCAAATATGTTTAGTGTCACTTGATTTTCTGTTTCCTACATTTTTCTCTACCTTCATTTGGTTTTTTTTTCTTTTTCTTTTTAGTTGCTGTACATACATATGTAAATATATATTTTCCTTGCCAGCAACCAACATAATCTATCTGGCATTTCCGCTATCTGCTTCACTTCACATCACATCACATTACATTGCTTTGGCATATTTGTAAAAAGGACGTAAATATTTTTTGGTTCTCTATCTCCCACCTCTGACTTTTAATCTGTGTTTCCAGTAACTCACATGTCTACTATGTGCATGTATGTATATATTTATCTGCACACCTTTGCTTTTAGTACTTATGGCCAACAGCTTGCTGCACTCTGCTATGCTTTTATCCCATTACTCTGTTTCTCTGACTCTTTAAGTGGTTTGGCAGATTTGTGTGACCACAAAAAGACTATAAATGAGTACAAAAGCAGCATGACTTTAATTGTTTGGATGTATGTATAAAAGTGTTGTATTATTGAAGATTTCGATTTGGCTTGCGACTACTTAACAATACATTACGGTAATATCAGCAGTCCATCCAGAGTGATTCTGTGCGAGCAACATCTGAGATAACAGAAAGAGAGCAGCCTTATCCAATGAATTTTTGTAAGGCGCAGTCTAAAATTAGTAGCGTCTCAATAAGAGTGTGCAGTGTGACTTCGTTACTAAGAATATCATCTGCCTCAATGCAAGATTGTTTTGTGATTTATATGCAAAGTTCTTCTCTGCGGAAATGGAGCTCATTAAAAGGTAAGACTCACACTATCACTATATTAGATACAGCGGTAGAGCCTGAAGAGGAGAGAGTAAGACTGTGCGCTTAATCGATTTCAGCTCAACAGAAGGAGATGATCCCCATCATTCCTATTTGGATAGCTGGTAAATATTTAGAAATAATCAAGTGCCTCAGTTTCACAACGTAAGATTTGTAAGATTTATCTATCAACCATCTACGAAGCATCAGATTACTTCCTGCTGGGAAACACTGACAAAGTTCACTCATCAGTTTCTTTACAAAAATTTAGACATATGAGTGCATTGGCGAATACCACAGACGTTGAACGGTACAAGATATACGGCGACACTTAAATCTTTCATCGAATTAAAAAACAGCGGCCAGGCATGTTAGTTCACGTCGCTCAGATGGATGAAAACACTACCGCCTTGGGAGTATACGGTGCAATACTCACTGGAGGTAGCAGAGCAAGACCATCACTACGTTGGAAAGATCAGATAGAGAAAGAACTGACTGCACTTGGTATTTCCAATTAGCGTCAAACGGCTAAATCAAGAAACGACTGGTGGAATATTGTTGATTCGTCTATAATCGTCTAAGCGGTAACTAATGTATAAATATCTAGAACAAGAAGAGAGAACTCATAGAGTCGACAGTAAGTGATGATGAGTTGGCGCTATTGGATTATTTACGACGTTCAAGGAGAGGGTAGAAGCTCCTTTAAGTATCTCAAATTTTAAAATCCAACGTCTGCTAAGTACTTCAAATGGAATTTCACTCTAGTTTTCAAGAAGGACTTTCTTCCTTAAGGGGGCAGGATGGTTTACAACATAAAAAAAATGTGTTCTAGAATATTTTATATAAACGTACAAAATCTCAGGAATATCTTCTGAAATGTTCATGTCGACGGACAAAAACTCGCTGAGATACCGATTGTCTCGTAATCGGGCTCAAGACAATTTCAATTGCTTTTAAAACTTTAGACGAGTTTTTCCCAATACTACTTTTTTAAGTCGGAGTGTAACGTAACTCAAAAAGTAATGCTCCGATCTAAATGAAATTTTGGACACATCATTTATACAATAAATACTTGTGGTGGATCGACCGCTTTTATATAAACAATTTTTTTTACTACAATATTTTTATAGGCAATAAAAGGTGATTTTTTATGTGAAAATGGCACCTCCGAATTTAAAACCGCTCAAAAAATTAAAAATCGCATATTTTTTAGTATACCTAATTTCATTCTTAATAAACTAATATATTAAATAAATCAATTCAATTTTTTTTATCTCAGATAACACTGTGAGCCCAAGTTTTAGGCGCCGCAATACAACATTTTTATGAAGCGACTCCGACCGAGCACCGCCAGGGGATAAATAATGTTTATTTTTTGATAAAAAAGTTCCTAGATACTCTTCAAATATAGCGATTTATCATGTACAAAAATTGAATAATTACATTCACACGGAAATGAAAAAAAAACTCGCAAAAATCTGTTTTTTTTAGCCTCGGAAACCATCCTGCCCCTTAAAAAGAGCTATGAAAATGAAGAAAAAAGAACAAATTTCCCTACTCAAGGAATTTTAGAGAGATTGGCTGATTTCTGCAATAATAATAATAAAAAAATTTCATGACCATCCATACCAAGCTTTATGCAAAGAAATACAATATAAAATTACAAAAATTTCCTTACATAACTCCAGCAACAGTGAATGTGAATGCAGTTCATCATAAAATCTTAGCGCTGAATACAAAAGTACCAATTGAGCTATGCATAAGGACTACTCAGTGCTTTGTAAGCATGCCTATATGTAAAATAAAAAAAAAAATCGCACAAAAGTATAGAGTATGAGTATCCACAACGTGCCTTTTCATTAATACATTGATACATATTTATTTTATATATCGTACATACATACATACCTACATATGTATGAGCCAAGTAGGCAATTTGTATATAGTACTTATATGCCTACCACTTCACAATAATTTACATTTGCAACACACTCATTTCATGATTCTGTTCATGTTCTCAGCTCTTTAGTTCAGGCACTTCGGCAACATTCGTTGACTACTTCACCCCCATACCTATGTACATATACCTATATGTATACGTATTTACATTGCCGTAACTGATATGGATCTCATCAGCTTTTGTTGCTTAGCATATTTTCACCTTCGGGGCACAACAAAAAATTGTAAGTGGATGTGTGTGTGTGTAAACAGCATATAATAAGTAACTTAGCTCCAGCATCCAAGTAGTCTCTATTAAGCTGAAGTTTTGTGGAGAAGAGTGAGTACGTGTGTATGTGTGTGTAATTGCCTGCAACATCTAAATAGAGACAAACGTTGTTCTAGTAGCTGAAACCACGAACAACATCATCTGATAATACTAAAACGTGCCACATGCTGTCCGTAACGCCGTTGACTGCATTCTTTTGGCAGTGCTACTTGATATCGTTTTATTTATTTTCTTTAAATTGACTTCTTTCTCTGTAGCTTTATGCCGCTTTTTTCCATATTTTTTTTTCTGTTTTCATTTAATTTGTATGGGTGTTTGTATGTATGAGAGCCTCGACCCTTGGGGCTATTTTGTACATAGCCAATTGTAATTTAGTATTACGAAGAGTTTTATTTGAGTTTCTGGTGGCGTAAATCTAGAATTTTTGTTTTGCTGAGCCTTTTAGCCTTTTCAGTAATATATAGCCTACTTGAATATAAAATGGATTTATTACTCTATGTTGGTGCTCAGAAGCTCCAGAATTATAATAAGTATCTTGAAAACATATACTCGTATACCGAAATGATCAGAATGGCTATATGAGCCTCTCCCTGCTTTTGTTTCTGTGCTCCATCTATTGACCAGTGGACGCTGTTCGACGACCAGCATGCCTACCACAAAGACAAATCAACACTAACTGATTTCACTCACTGAGAAGCCTTCACAGAACAAGTACTACAATTTCGTCGCTTTCTTGGACATGGATGATCCTTTCGTTAAACAACTTGCCATCAGATGCCGTAAGATCTGCACGACAGAAAGTGAATTCTTCACTGGTGGAATCTATTATTCATCCGCTTCATTGTAGAGCAGCGGCTTCTAGCATTTGGGGATCAAGGATATCCATAGAAGGCATACAGAGCAATACTTCAGAGCGGTCTTCTATCATCCCTACCCTGGAATCTCACGTTGAACTCACTCACTTAATGGAAATGAATTGGATAGAAGGGCGTGGATACTGTTTATCCCGACGATATGACCTTATTGTAAAGAGCCAAGTTTCTACAACTCTATGCATGGCGCACTCCGCAAAGTATCATTGTGGTCCAACCGCTTTGGACATTGTTCTAGTGCTCATAAGTGAAATGTATTCTCTTCAGCAGGATATATAAAATTTCGTCGGTTTCAAATGGAGTTCTGAGAACTAAACCGAAGTTTTTAACAGCTATTATGGAAAGTGAACTGAGCTAGTAAGAACATATAGCTCGGGGCTATTTGAAGATTATCTCCACTTTCTATCGTTGTAGTCCAGACGTCGAGTTAACTCTAATAAAATGTAACTTGTTCAATTTAGAAGGAAATACTAAATCCAATCAAATAGTTCATCAGTTCTGAATGAAGCTTTCCTAGGTCTGGGCCGTAAAGAGAACCAGTGCAAGAAAGAGCCATAAAACAGCTGTCAAAGGTCTGTAATCGATTGCAATAAAGTCTAAAATCATACTAGACTGTCGCAGATATATTCAGGAAATTGTCAAACAGAACAGACTGTCTCCAGTTTTAGCGATTGTTACGTACATATTTATAAAAGAAAATTGCAGTTCAGATCAACTTGCTGGGACGAGCGTTTTTCTGGATAAAGATCGCCTACTCACATGAAAACTGTTACAAAAAGAATCAGTTCATAGAGACTACTTTGAGGTGGGAATGATAGTTGTACTTTAGTAAGTCGAAAAAAACTGTACCCAGAATGGAGCTATGGAGCTGGAAAAGGTCAAGTGGCTTATATTAACTGATAATGGAGGACATGTCAAAGGTAATTGACATCCTGACACGACATTGCCTTATAGAACGACATGCATAAAGATGGCTGTAGAAGCTGCAGAAATGACGAGGAGGAAAAAAATTCTTATTTAGAACAGAACAAAGCTGCAGCATTATAGAGTTTCAATGGATAGCCTGTGACGTGTAGCAAAAACTAAATGAAGCAACTTAATCAGGCCTAGAAGAGAACCCAAGTGGATGGACAAGAAACTGAAGGGTCTCAGCAAACTTTTCCTGGTATCAAAAGAAGATATTTTTTGGCTCATATTTAAAGTAAAGATCCCATTCAACTTTAGGTTCCAGAACTCATCTAATTAAAAAGATATTCGCATGAATTCGATATACTGTTGCTTCAGCATGAGACCAATAAGTATGACATTCACCAGTATGATCTTCATTCGATCCTCATTGGTTGCTCAAATGCTCGAGCTGCTCAAAAATGTTCGAGCAAAATCTTTAGCTTTGAGTACGAAAATGAGTTTTTGACTCAAAATTTTTTTTAAGTATGGAGGTAAGTGTGCGAAATTTGATATTATAAACATCTTCGAAGGCTTAGGTAACCTTATGAAGATAGAGGATGGCGAATTAAACACATAGCTGTCAAACAAGTGCCTGTTTAAAAATGAAGTTTAAAGCCAAAATCGGACACTCTAACATATAGCTCTCATACAAGTGTCTCTTCAAAAATGAGTTTTTAGATGAAAACTCTGTTAATTATGCAGGTAAATGTATAAGATTTCACAGTTAGCATTTACATCATAGGTACAAAATTCAGAATGGAAATGTAAATGCATAAAATTTTACAGCAAGCATTCACATTATAAGTCCAAAATTTGGTATGAAAATCTTTAAAATCGGACGACTCTAACATATAGCTCTCATACAAGTGTCTCTTCAAAAATGAGTTGTTAGATCAAAACTCCGTTAATTATGCAGGTAAATGTATAAAATTTTACAGTGAGTATTTATAACATAAGTACAAAATTTGGAATGAAAATCTTTAAAATCGGACGACTCTAACATATAGCTCTCATACAAGTGTCTTTTCAAAAATGAGTTTTTAGATGAAAACTCTATTAATTATGCAGGTAAATTTATAAGATTTTGCAGTGAGTATTTACATCATAAGTACAAAATTTGGAATGAAAATCTTTGAAATCGGACGACTCTAACATATAGTTCTCATACAAGTGTCTCTTCAAAAATGAGTTTTTAGATCAAAACTCTGTTAATTATGCAGGTAAATTTATAAGATTTTGCAGTGAGTATTAACATCATAAGTACAAAATTTGGAATGAAAATCTTTGAAATCGGACGACTCTAACATATAGCTCTCATACAAGTGTCTCTTCAAAATTGAGTTTTTAGATCAAAACTTTGTCAATTATGCAGGTAAATGTATAAGATTTTACAGTGAGTATTTACATCATAAGTACAAAATTTGGAATGGAAATATTTGAAATCCGACGATTCTAACAGATAGTTCTCATACAAGTGATTTTTCAAAAATTAGCTTTTGATCCACAATTTCTTTCAAAACAGCATAATTTTACGTTTAAACTTTAATTAAGCTCTCTTCGTGTATGGTATTACTTTTTGTTTTTTTATTTGTATTATTATTATGTTATTCAGTACATTTTCTATTTTTTCAACTTCACATTTCTGCCTCGCATATTTTCGTTAGAAAAATATAATAAAGAAAATTTGCACGCCACATTCCTTTACACTCCATAACAGATTTGTCGGCCTCACAAGCGCTGAGTGCCAGCATAGGTTTAAATATATATTTAAATGTTTGTTTGTATATGTGTTTGCTGCACACGGACACACGTTGCGGGGAAAATATGAAAATTAACTTTAATTTGATATTTGCTTTCGGCAATTTTCAATTTGTTTAGGCTAGAAATTTACGCCCGAACAAACTGCCAAGCGACTGAAGATGAGTATCAGTATTTGCAGCATCACCTACAGAGCGGCACCGTGACTATGCTCGCCCTCTACCACAGAGTGATGCGCCGTTTAGCTAAGCAAGTTTGGCCTACACAGCTTGGGTTTGCATGGGTGACTATTTGTCGTTCGCTTTTTCATACATTTTTTTTTTTTTTGTTTTTTTCTTTTGCTTCTTGTGGTATCTGCATGTCTGGTTGGCGTCAGTTACATCTGTACAAACATTTTTCTGTCGCTTGCTATAAATGTTGTGCTTGTGTAGCTGTTTGTCTGGCTGCGGTTTGTTGTGCGACACCATTATACTCTCAGCGCAGAGTTTGTGGTACCACTTTAATATCAACGCTTCTTTTATGTGCGTCACGCCAAGCGTAAATATGAAATTCCCACTGTTGATGCTTATTGCTGATACCGAGTGCGAGTAGTCAAGCAACTAGGCTGGTGGAGTACGAGTACACGAATGTTTAGAGTAGGGAAATGGGTAGCCAGTAAAGATTTGCTATCAACATTGTTGGCGCTGACACCGCTGCTGCTACCATTGCCGTTGCCACTGAACCACTGAACCTGCCGCGCTGCCTTTCGCCTTGTCGCTCTGTCACGCCGTGCGCCGTGCGCCGTGAGCCATGGAGTCGTGTGGCTTAAGTGTGTTCCAACTTTTCAGCATCACTTCATCTTCTCACCAGCGATTTTCGTGATTTTGTGTGGCATTTGATTTGTGTTGTCCGCTTATAAAGCGATTATGTTGATTTGATGTTGATGTTGAAAATTTTCTAAATACAACTTACTGGTTCACGTTGATGATGATTCCAAATGCGATTATGTGTAGGAAAATTTTCGGGATTTAAATAAATGTAAATGGCGTAGCAGAGTTATGAACGTATTTGTAAGCCGGTTGACTATTTGCATACAAAATATGTACATACACCAACTTAATACCTCTTGACAAATACACACTCATATTAATATTCACAAACACATAAAGTAATCACATATCAGACTTTAATACTCAGTTCCCAATTTCATAGTCACTCAAAATGCAAACACGCGTTTCTTTTGTAAGTGTAGAGGCTTTTTGTGTGTCAACCGTGAATTTATTTTCTTTTTTTTTACAAAAATTGAATTGGATTTTTTAAGCATTTTTTTTTTGGCATATTTCAAGTGCCATTTTACATACAGAAAAGCTCTGATTTTATGCAGATTTTCGCTTGTTGAACAGGATTTGGATTGGATTTCGGCGAAATGTTAAGTTCATCTGATATTTCCATATACAAAACATATTTCGTTTGATATTGTCACATATACAAATATGTATGTATGTATGTACTGTACTGATTTTTGCAGAGATTTACATAAATAAATAAATTCGTAGTCAAAAATTAGCATTAAATAATAAATAATAAAAAACATGATAATTATAACAAGTTTAAAAATATTATAAAAATTTATTTATACCTACATTAAAAGGTTGATTTTCTAATTCGTTTTCTAGTAACTCCGAAAAATTTTATTGGAAACATGTCAACTTGTTTCTTAGGTTCAGAGGGTTTAACACAAACCTGATACGGAATGTAGACCATGAACAGACCTCATCAAAAAATGTTTTTTTAGTTCCATTTACTTAAAAAAAAAGGATAATACGCTTTAATAGAAAACTTCAGATTCTTGGATAGGAACGAAGCAAAATTTTTTCGCAAAATAAATCATACACAAAATTGAGTGTTATTTGGATAAAAGCCACGATGGGTCATGGCTGATTTATTGCAGTCTTATTATTCTTAGGCTGCGGGTTACAAGCAATTCTGGTACGTTTAACTTTATTGTGATTAAGAAAAGATCCGAATGATGCATACATGTACAAATACGTAGCTAGATCAATAATACAATAAAAAATTTAATTTTTGTATTAAATGATATTTACTCAGACCGTTAATCATCCTTTGGAATATCAATTTTAATAAAAATTTCACATAATGAAAACTGCAACAACATTTGGCCGTGTTGCTAGTAATATAGTAAATTTATATGTACTCTTAAGGCACTTATAAAAACAAAAACATACATCAACTGGAACTTTGCAACCATTTTAAAAATCAAGGCCCTCCAACTAATTACTATATTGTAAAATTATAGTTCATCTAAAAATTAAGTTTTAATTTAGTTTTCCTTATTTAATTTAACTTTAATTTATTTTATTTTTTTAAATATTATTTTATTTTATTTTATTTTATTTTATTTTATTTTATTTTATTTTATTTTATTTTATTTTATTTTATTTTATTTTATTTTATTTTATTTTATTTTATTTTATTTTATTTTATTTTATTTTATTTTATTTTATTTTATTTTATTTTATTTTATTTTATTTTATTTTATTTTATTTTATTTTATTTTATTTTATTTTATTTTATTTTATTTTATTTTTTTTATTTTATTTTATTTTATTTTATTTTATTTTATTTTATTTTATTTTATTTTATTTTATTTTATTTTATTTTATTTTATTTTATTTTATTTTATTTTATTTTATTTTATTTTATTTTATTTTATTTTATTTTATTTTATTTTATTTTATTTTATTTTATTTTATTTTATTTTATTTTATTTTATTTTATTTTATTTTATTTTATTTTATTTTATTTTATTTTATTTTATTTTATTTTATTTTATTTTATTTTATTTTATTTTATTTTATTTTATTTTATTTTATTTTATTTTATTTTATATTATTTTATTTTATTTTATTTTATTTTATTTTATTTTATTTTATTTTATTTTATTTTATTTTATTTTATTTTATTTTATTTTATTTTATTTTATTTTATTTTATTTTATTTTATTTTATTTTATTTTATTTTATTTTATTTTATTTTATTTTATTTTTTTTATTTTATTTTATTTTATTTTATTTTATCTTATTTTATTTTATTTTATTTTATTTTATTTTATTTTATTTTATTTTATTTTATTTTATTTTATTTTATTTTATTTTATTTTATTTTATTTTATTTTATTTTATTTTATTTTTTTTATTTTAAGTTATTTTATTTTATTTTATTTCATTTTATTTAATTTTATTTAATTTTATTTTATTTCATTTTATTTTATTTTATTTCATTCCATTTCATTTTAGTTAATTTATTTTGTACTTTATTTTATTTTATTTCATTTTATTTGATTTATTCCATCCAGCTTATTAAGGATACTACTATCAGCTGTCATCATATTTATTTCTTTACCCTCCTATTATTCATCCACTCTGTAATGCGAACAGGAAATTTTTCACGTCACAATTAAAATAGTTCACACTCCACAATCGTTTAAGTAAATTACAACTACTAATAAGTGTGCACTTAAAAAATTTTCCTCTCTAAATAAAAACATGACAGCAGCGCTTAAGGTATTTTTTTATTTTATTATAATTTTTTTATTTTTTCACTACTATTTTTTGTATTGTTGTGTTTTCCCAACGCCATATTTCATTAATGCTTTTTGCTGCACCGCGTATATCGAAGTCCGCTATGCACGCTAGCTACTGCTGGCGGAACATGGCTTAAGGTAGCAAGAAAAAATAAATAAATAAAATAAATAAAAAAAAACCCTGTAAGGGATATTGTAAAAAGCGTTATGCCTTTAAAGGAGTCAGTGAAGCTTATGTTGCAAACAATGAAAATCAAAAGCATTTGCGCGTTCGCAGCTTAAGATAGACATAATAACAATTAAATTAAAAACGCTTAAAAGGCATTAAGTAGTAATAGCAACAGGAGGGACAGCAGCATAACAACAACAAAATTAAAACAAAATGACCAGAAGCAATCATAAGCTCAGAGTGCGTTAAGAGAATATAAAGTTAGTAAGAGTGTTGTTGCAAGCAAAAGAACACAACAAAACCGCCAAGAGGTAATGCAGAAATCTTATCGAAGTTTCTCTGCGGCAAAAAAAAAATGGAAAAAGAAGCAATAGCTTCTCTACCATAGTATATGGTAGAGCCCTTACGCACATACAAACTAGCGTAATTGTATCTGAGTTGAATGTTGCTACTTGTTGGCTCGTTATTGTAACCATACCTCCCTCTACCCTACCACTTACACATCTCTCCATCCTCTTTTTCATTAAATTTTCTTTTGTCTTTAAGTGTTATAGAAATGAAGACATGGGCGCAGAGTCGAAAGCAAGTTGAAGTTCGCTTGCACTTAACCAAAGTTATTGAAGCTGTAAAAGGAACTATAACACTTGAGCTGCCTGGGATATTCCTCTACATACAGTGAGATGGCTCTGCCACCATCTTGTTCATCTTTTTTCGCATTTTTTCTGCCTTCACTGTACACTTGCAAAGTCATTCCACATCGTGCCTCAGTCATGCTCTTAATGGTCTATTGGCTGTTTGACTGCTGGTGCAGCATGTTGCATCGCTTGGTTACTCCTTTTAGCTATTATTTACTATGCATTTTCCAGCTACCTTTTCCTTGTCTACTTTAGATTTTATATTCTTAGTTGTGCCTTTATTTGATTTTTATTGCTTTATAATTGAATCTTCGAACAAGAGTTGCCATCATATACTCGTACTGAGATGGGCTAAAAGCTGCGTAGTAGGGTGTGTTTGCAGGAAGTGTATGAGTTTGGTGGCGCATTTGTTAGCATCATGAAAATGTTGTTTTATATTTTTACGTTTTTCCATTCTTTTCTGGGCAAGTTATTGTATATTGAAATTTTAATCATTTCGCCTTAATGGTCTTAATTGTGTCAGTGCTATCAGTGGTATTTTCTTTTCGAACGCTTCCTTATTGAATATTAGATACATAATTTTGAAGTCAACTATCTTCGAGAGACCGTCCAGTGTCCTAACATTCCGAAAACTGGCCCTGCTTAAAGCAGGACAGTCGCCCGTTTCTTCTTCCTCCCTATTCTCCTTGCAGCATCTGCAACATCTTCTTTAGGGAACGCCTAGTCTTTCCGCGTGTCATCCTATCAGAACTCCTATTACTTTGGACATGTCCCCTCTATTTAAGGAGCAGATATTTTGTGGTCTCTTCTTATCCCATATCGACTAGGTGTGCCTGGATTTGCCGAAGGCTGTAGTATCATTTCACCTTGACGCGGCTTATTCTTATGTAATTCTTTTAAAAAGAAGCTTCCAAGTGGCAAATGGCATAGCAAGTTCACCCGCCTTACAGTTTTCTTCGATACGTTAGTGACAATATATTCTGTTTGGCCATCTCCTGAAAAGATTGGCGACAGTCCAGTCCTAATTTGGAATTTAGTATAAGCGAGTGCTTTTATTTCTGCCTGACTGTCGTTGAAAATGAAGATATCTATCTCGGGAAAACACTGCATTGGTCAGTTAGTACTGCACCAAGAACTTTGAAGCGGGTGCGGAATGGCCTTTCCTCCCTTTCATTTCATGAATTTATTGGGTGGGTGGGAATTTATGTGAGCGCTTTGGCTTTTCAAAGTTTGTGAAGCGGGGGTTCCTCCGTGGAATTCTTGGAATCTTTGAATGGCTGCGAACATCTAAGCTATCGAATATCAGACAAGAACCTTGTTGCGGCGGGAATGTGTTGAGCAGTTTGACTCTTCAAAAATGGTGGAGCGAAAGAAGGATCCAAGCGAATTTTAACGCCAAGCTAACAAAACTATTAGCATTTTTAGTCTATCCCTTCAACGTCCACCTGAGGATTGCACTTACATAAATGCAGCTGGCCAAAATCTCTCTCTAAACAAACTATGACCTGCTAGTTAATCATTCAAGACAGTATCTGTGTACTATAAATTATGAAGAGTGAAGTGCTGACTGACAGACTGTACTTTCTCTGGCTACCAAAAAGTTTTAAAACAAACCCCCATAGACTATTTACTTAAGAAATCATTTTTATTCATTTCTACTACTCAATTCCTTACCGAAGATATAGTACTAGCATTTGAGTGATATGTACCTGTCCTCAAACTATCTTCATGTACGTGCTTAGATGCTGCTTTATATCAATCTCCTGCCGCATAAAAGCTGTCCGATTATTATATTTTTCACTCCACACAACTGCACTTAATCCGTGCGCTCAATAGTTTTTCCTGCTTTCAATTTGCACAAAGGTGACTGTGTATACTCGTATATACGAGTATGTATGTATGTTTGCCTTTGAGCTTTGTATTTAATATGCAAAAGGTGTTGAGTAGCTTTGCAGAAGCAGAAGCAGCAGCAGCAGCGGTAGCAAATAAAAATGATTTTTGTGAAATAAGTTTTGTATGTGTTTAAATGTGTGAGTGTATTTTTTCAGAAAGTAAGATGTTACCTTAAGTAAGTTGTTTTCTTTTCTTCTTATTTTTCAAGCATTTTTGTCAAGTTCGTTACGCACAGCTGGTGGTATATGTATGTATGTGTGGAATCTATTTGCTTTCGCTGTCTGACTAAGTATTAGCATCTCTATCTTTCTTTGAAATGTTTTTCTGTCAACATTTACATTTTCCTTTTTCTTGTTTTTTTTATCTCTTGTGTCTGCCACACGTCTAAGCATTGTTTTTGCCACCTTTTGCGCTTTTATACTTCCTTCAGTGTCATTCATCGCAATTACAAATGACGCATTCGTAGTGTTTCCGCGTATATTTACTACAATACATTTCTCACATTGTTTTTGTACAGTTTACGATTTTGAATACGTTTTGACTTCAGACTGGTAAAAGGGGTCCCCTTAATTTGTGGTAATTATCAAGGAATCAGTCTCCCCAATAGCTCGTATAAGATACTATCGAGCGTATTATGCGACACACCAAACCTACCGCCAATCAACTAGTTGAAAAATAATGGCTTCTGACCAGTCAAGTCTTCAATCTAACGCCAAAATATTTTAAAATACCTTAAAAAAGGACTCACAATCTTTTCGCTGATTTTTAACAGCAAAACAGGAACTAACTTCAAGCCGCTGCCTTTAAGCAACACCAAGTTCTCCGACATGATCGGGATGGACGTCTAAGTGCGCTTCAATTCAAAACGAGGTTCCAGGAAAGGCAACTCCTTATAGTATGACTTCTTTAATCGCTGCAGAGCGAAACAGAAAAAGTAGAATCTTGATATCATTGGCCTTAACTATCGCACCGTTTTCCACTTTCCCCAGGCTAGATAAGTAGACGAAGCGAATGGGTTCGATTTACTAGTAGCACAAGACGAAATACCCACATAGATGTAATCTTAGGTAATTTCGCCTATCCATCATAAACACCAACAACAACAATGACAGTATTGACACCCAATCTTACCGCCATGTGCTACTTTGAACTGAGTAGGCAATTGAATAGTATGGTCCTCTCTCGTTGAACAAGAACTAAGCTACCTAATTCGCTAATCATTCCCGTCCTTCCTTAATTTGCTGAAGCCCGGTGCGACATTCGAAAACTTTACGGGAGAAAGCCTTTCTGAATGATTTATCGATATTTTCGTAGTATCGAAAGGCCTATGCCGCAGACGAAGGAACAATGAGCTGACATAGATATACGGCGACAATGGCATAGTTGGCTAGGTCCTAACATACAGATGGAGTAAGAGATAAACTTTAATTCAACTGGAAAATAAGAAGAAGGTGCGCTTCATTTGGTATCTCCGAACGGCGTAGAGCGGAAACGAGTGGTTTATTAGTTTTAACATGACTATATTCGTGGCCACAATAGTCTAGTGGTTATCATTGCATACTGAAATTCGGAAGACCAGGGTTCGCGTCCTAATTGGAAGCGGTCGGGATGAGAATGCCAAAAGCTCTATAAAAAAAATTCCTTTCGGAGGCGGCTTAGTATAAACTTCAGGTCCTTCCATTTGGTGGAGGAAACATCAAGACGCATTCCGCAAATTGAAGAAAGAGTCCGCCCGAAAATCGCTTCAACGGTTATAAAGCCTCAATTATATATATGTATGTATGTATGTACATATATATTCACGTAAGCAGTGAATTTTATGATTTTATGTCAGAAAACACGCGGAGGGATTGACATACCCAGACGAGGAGACGATCCCAGTACACATTTTCTCTAGAGTTTTTTACTTATGTCCACTAGAACTCGAAAGTACGGTCCTCCGCGTAGTAAAACTCAATGCAAATCACTCGACTAGGGACACTGTCTAATGCCTATTACTATTTAAATTTAATTTATTACAGTTTATAGCTATTTCAAGCATATTACCTTTTTAAATGAGGTATTAGTAAGTGCTCTCCTTCCTATAAAACGTATTCAATTTCTTTACCATACCAAAGCCATATGGAAAACTTATTCGCCATTTTTCATAATCTTTCAATCTTCGACGACGATAAGACGATTTTTTTTTCAGAGTGAAATTCTACTGGCTCCTATTTTGTTGTTCTCAACTTTCAAACTTTTTGTTGCAAAACTCGAAATGGCAATCGTTTTTGTTTAGCTTAAAAATTAAAAAAAAAAAACCAGAATCGTAAACAAATCACATTCAGTCTATTCAACCAACTCTTTAATAATATGTCTGACTGTCGGTTTTCCATGGAATTGATGTCGGCAAGAAGAGCTTTAACCAACAGCATCAAATTACACTCCCACCCTATAATATGAACTCTGTTGGTAGAGCATCCTGCTAGCGTTTCAGTGAATGGTAACCATGGTTTGCTGGCAGACATGATGCCTATGGCAATGTTGTTTCTGTATGTTTTGGCAAAAACAGAAGGCTTTTAGCTACCTGTATTTACAAAAAATCCAACTAACATTAACACATTTGCTTCCCGCACTAAATTTGCTTTGTTGTATTTTGGAGTCATCATAGTTTGCTTTTTGATTGAATTTTCAGTCGGTGGTCACATTGGTTGACTCCTGGGGTAGACGGCAGCTGCCATTTCATAGTGCATCTAAGTCAAGCGGTAAGCAGCTACAGTCACTGTCAAAAGTCAACTGTCGATTGTACTGCTGACTGGTTGCAGGTAGCATTTAACCGATACCCATCAACTGTGCTTCAGTGGTGGGGCAGTAATTAGCAGAGGTGAGAGCAGTGGCACTGATTATTTGCTTACAGGTTTTCCATTAGTTGATAGAATATTTAACTCAGTTTGAAATGTATAAAGGAAATTTTGGGATAAAATTGGGAGACTGAAGAAAGGCCGTTGATGAAGTTGAAAATTAGAAAAAATTAACAACAAAATGTACAGTAGACTAGTTACACGGTTTATCCTTCAAGAAAAGTTCAAACTCAAACGTAAAATGCTTGTAGGAAATCAAGATAATCAACGTAATTGGGCTTTTGGTTTGTTACTTGATTGAAACGGGAGGTGAAGGATCTGGATTTAATTAATTGTTTTAATTTCTTCCATCATAAGAGTATGTGACCACCGTTGTTGTGAAGCAAGGATCATCGCAAAATATATGTCGTCTCAACTGGTTGAAGGCTGGACACTCTTAATGGTAGCGCTGAGCCTTTCGCCATTTCTCCTCAAATTCTGAACTTAACACATTTTACTTTACGCCAGTTTGCTTGACGATATCTCAGTGGTAGATTCCGCCGTCAATATACTCTCAAGAATATTAAGTTATCTTTTTCTTAATGCAGATTTCAGTTTGTTCTGTCCAAAACCCACACTGTCACAGAACCATAGATGTCCTTCTATGATTCACTGGCTTAGATAAAAGTTAGAGATTCTCTGTTAACGAAAAATAGGTGTCAAATAATTTGCATTAAGTTCAATGTAAAAACATAGACTGAAGTGCTCAACTGTTGACAGTAGCCTGCGGTGGGTGTACTCTGAGTCAAAGCAATGTTAAGAGTTCTACACAGAAGACTCAGAAGATGTGAATGACGGTGCTCACTCTTGAAGTATAACATATCAGCAGCTGATAAAAATGTTGAAGAAAATCATCAAATCACTATTAAGTAACTTTACGCTACCATGTAGCGTGTGGTTTCCAAGTTCGTTTCAAAATAGCAGAGGGCGGTATGAAATTATACGTAACGTTTGAAAAATGAAGAGAAAACTACTACTCTCTTACTCTTTCTCAACTGTACCTCCATTATCATCACAACTGGCGTAAGAGTCGATCAAACACTACCCAACAGGGGTTCATGGTTGCAGCGTGAGCTACTTCTAATGACTACTGCCGCAAGAATATAGACGAGGAAAAGTCGATAGATATCGTGACCCAGTAGATCCCACTCGTCACCCAGTAGATGTCACTTTTGAAGCTGTAATTTTTGGACATTTTATTAAAAGTTTCTACAAAAATGGTGAAAACCTGGCAGAGATTGTCCGTAAAACTACAACATTTTTCTCTCGTCGTGAAACACCTTTTCGCAATACACAAATTGGTGGAAAAAAACGCTGTTGGGACAAGTGCTCTAGAACAACGGAGAATATTGCTGACGTAGCCCAAAATGTTGATAAAAACCCAAGTTTTTCCATTTTTTCTCGTTCCTTTGAATTGGGCATTACTTCCTATTTTGTATAAAGAGTAGGTTTTAAAGCTTAAAAAGCCATTTAATACAATAACTCAAGCTGGTGGATTATTTACAACGTCGTACCTTTGCTGATTAGGTATTTGAAATTCAATGGATTAATCCGGAATTTGATGGAAAAATCATCTTGAGTGATGAGCGCCATTTCCAACTCGATGGCAATAAGCAAAACTGTCGCATCTGGGCTTGGAAAACCCTATGTATAATCTTAATACTTTATCCTCAACTCAACTGTTTCGTGCGGTTTACTATCCGGCGGGATCGTTGGACCTTACTTTTCGTTATATATAAATTTCAATTTCAATTTCATTTATTTGTCCGTACAGCAAGACACAGAGTCTTTTCATTGTACACATATTAACATATAATGAATTACAATTTGATTTTTTAAATCTTAGGAATAACTAAGAATAATATTATGTCTAAAAGGAGGGATTTCAACAGTATGTTGACATAGGTAAGGAGAATAGGGATGGGTATTATACAAATAGGTTTGTAACTGCCGTTTTGAAGCATCCAAAGTTTTGTATTTGGGGACAATAATATTGTGAGTATGAGAAAATTGCACAAACTTTATTTTCCGAAAAAGATATCCTGGTTGACGGTTTTTGATGATTTTAAATAAATATATTACAATAAATTACGAACCTTGAGATAATTCTCAAGGGTAAAGCCGAGAATGTTTTTGGTGTACAAAGAGATGTGTTCAAACTTTTTTTTTTGCAGTAAATGAACCTAGCTACGTTATTTAAAGCTAAATTTAATTTGTTTCTGGAATCGCAGAGTACCATATACGACTTCAAAATAAGAAATTTGGGGAATAATAAGGGACTGAACTAGTTTAAGTTTTATTCTAATCGGCAAACAATCACACGTATGCCATAAATTTCGCAATGTCGAATATATTTTTATTACGCAATTGTTTATGTGATCTTCACAATTTAGACGGACATTAATTTTGAAGCCAAGATTTTTTACAACATGTTCAAATTTTAGTTCAACCCCGTTCAAAACAATTGGTGACAGATTGTTGAGATCAAGATAATTACTTTTAATAGGAAGTACCTTCGTTTTCTTAGCATTTAGACAGAGACCATTTATGTTAGACCATTCCTCAATTCTTATTAGATCCTCATTCAATCTAGCTATTAAATCTTCACCAAGTCCAATGGGACGTGAGAGGTAAATCTGAGTATCATCGGCATATAGATGTATAGAACAGTGAACAATGTCATCAATAAAAAAACTGAAAAGTATTGGCCCTAAAATAAAGCCCTGAGGATCTCCAGAGATGATTTCTCTGCGATTTGAAATTACGTCCCCACACTGAACTTGCTGATACCTGTCCGATAAGTAGCTTCTCATAAGCTTAATTGCTGATGTGTTGAAACCAAAATAAGTTTTTAGTTTTAACAGTAGAATATCATGGTTTACAGTGTCGAAAACTTTAGAAAAATCTAAGAGCACTAAGATGGTAAGTAAGATATCGTCGAAAGCAGGGCGGATGTCGTCCATGATTTTCAACACAGCTTTGGAACAACAATGATTGGATCTATACCCAGACTGAAATTCGCTCAATAAATCATGTAGACGCAGGTGTGACACTATTTGAGCGGTAATAAATTTTTCAATTACTTTTGACAATGTTGGTAAGATACTAATAGGCCTGAAGTCTTGGGGAGCATTACCTTTAACCAACGGAATGACGTTGGCAATTTTCCACTTATTCGAAAACGTAGAGGAGGTTATAGCATGATTAAAAATGTGTGTAAGCATGTGAAGCACATACGGCAGTATAAGTTAATAACATAAAAATTAAAGTCTGCAAAATTTCTGCACCTGCTAATAGGGGATCAAGTATTTTCCCGTGGTAAGGCGGAATACCTGTCGTAAGAGGCGACTAAAATCTAAAATTTGGCCAAGGACTAAAACTCAAATTACCTCAGAAAATATAAAATTTAATAGCCCACTATATAAGTGAATATAATTTCAAAATACACTTCAAATCCATATCTATGAACTAGTAAGTACTTGCGTAAACATAAACTGAAAAAAACCGTTTTATTTAATAATAAATGAGCATGCAAACAGCGGAGAAGCTACTAAATAAAATATGTTAACATTTAAGTTGCAGTTTTAAAACAGCTCAAATCCAAAACACACAAACATAAAGGAAAAATATTTAAGGCAAAGTAAAAATAAAATAAAAATAAAAAACTTTGCATACACCAAGGCGCTAAACCGCTACACGCAAACTGAAGTGCTGTCAATGGCAGCAACCGAAGGAAAATTTACAACTCACAAGGACAAAAAAAAATCAAAAATAAAATCAGTATAAAAAAGTATAGAAGAATAAATAAATAAATGCGCAACACAAACTAATAATAAAGGGTAGGAGAAAATGCAGAGAAGAAGTGAAAAAGTGAAAAAGGAGTAAAAATGCATAAAGAAATTGTATAACTACTTGTTA
Organism: Ceratitis rosa; assembly: GCA_037013455.1. NCBI lineage: Eukaryota > Metazoa > Arthropoda > Insecta > Diptera > Tephritidae > Ceratitis > Ceratitis rosa. The sequence goes on from JAWMAG010000004.1 coordinate 18,828,831, forward strand.
TATGATACTTGTAAAATGCTCCAGCACACACTCAGAGTCTGCCACAGTCACATGCAGCTTGCGTAAGTGGCATATGTTAAGTTGCAAAGTAGTATGTAATAACAACAAAGTACATACATGCAATAATGTTGCAACACCGAAACTGTTTGTCACAAAAAAATTTAAAAAAAAAGTTAAAGAAAAGGTTAAAAAAGTCACAAAAAGTAGAGAATACAACCAACAAATTTAAAACGATATAAAGAAAAACACCCAACACTTGTTAGCGACAACATAAACTAATGCAACAAAAATATAAACAACAACAACAACAGTAGAAACAACCATTTCATGCAGTAAGTGATATGGAAAAAGTAATAAAGCAAGTTTTCTATACAAAAGGCACAGAGCAAACACACACACACACACACAAACTCATACATGAACAATTTTTGTTGCCGTTTGTTGCTAGTAATTTTAATGCAACAAATATATTTACATGTGTGCTTGTCTGTTGCACAAGTTCGACCTACTACACATACACGTACATATAATGTTGCCACTTGAAGTGGTGATGCACACAAAAAAGGGATATAAACACTGTTTAGTAGTTTATTACATACAATAACAACAAAAGTAGAAACAACAAAAAAATACACAAACACATCCATAGCACAATTTCCAGTTGACACTGCAGCTTCTAAAGTAGCAAAAAAGTGCGAGAATAACAAGAACAACGTTCTAATAGTATGCAGATACGTACATACAAACACATATGTAGTATATATGTATGTATGTGTATTTGAGAAATAATAAAGGATGAAAGACATACAACATTGTAAAAGTTGCAAATGAAAACATGCGTAAATTGTGAGCAATAACTCGGCTAAAGTTTGGTATTACAAGGTAGGTATTACAGCAACAACAGCAACATTTTATTGATATTCTTTTGTTTTTTTTTTATTTATTCCTTTATTTTATTTTATTTTATTTTATTTTATTTTATTTTATTTCTTCTTGTGTTGCAATAAATTTTACATATTTTTTATTATGACAGTAAGGAAATGTTGAGCAGCAAAATTCAAATATAAAATTTTCCATTTAAATTTGACTTTTACTACGGGGAATTCATCAAATATCATAAAGCTGGAATATAATTTGTAATTGTAAATAACGGTATACTGCTTGATTAAGACTTAAAAGAGCTCATAGCATATCAGCAATTTACAGAGAAATTGAGAAACGCTTTCACACATTTTTCATGGAGTGTAAATAATATATTGTAGACTTGCTTCTGGGTATGCAGTAACAGACACCATGCTATACTTAAACGGTACTGAAAAGTTGAGCGACCCTTGTGGAACCTGAGCTCACGGCTAAAAATGCGGAAGCTTTAGTGCAACCACTCCGATGTATGAGGGGCGACCGCGAGCGGGTGTCGTCTTTGAAGCATGCGAAATTTAACCTAATCGCCTAGCAATGTTATGCATTTGGCTTAGAACCCGCCATTTTTTACTCTACTTTTTATGACGACCGCTGCAAACGTATTGCGGACAATGATTTGTGAACATGCACCTAGTGTTAAATTCTTTAATTAGGACGGTGCCGCTGCTTAGTTGATTGATGTCGTCCTAAGACAAAAAGCTGATATCAATAGCGTTCATGAGCACCTGGACCGTACTTATGAGCGCTGCTACGCTGTGAAAATCGTACTTGATTAATGGTGGGCAGAAACGTATCTTCGGCACAACTGTCGAAAAAATAAGAATCCATGTCGAAACACACCCATACAGGTTGAGGCTGATCGACATCGTCAGGGCCCCAAATATGGTTGTTTATGGTACTGCGATGCAGTACAGTAAAATTCATTAAGCCATTTGACTGTCTCCAGATCGTAAAAACCACAACCAGATCAATCATGTGCTGATAGGCGTACGATATCTCACACGTGTTATTGACATGCAGAGGCTCTGAAGTCCTAACTTCGACTCGGGTCACTATCTTGTCGCAGCAAGGATACGCCTCTGTGCAACAAAGAAAGCTCGTCAACAAAAGAACGAAAGTTTGAAGTCGAAAAGCTGCAATCACAACAGACAGCCGAACGGTTTTCTATTCGACTTGCACTCCTGCTCTTTGAGAGCACTAATCAACAACTCTGTATAAGGAAACTGTGGAAAGGTATGTCAAGCTCTCTACGTACCTACAGCTATCAGCGAAACTATTACATTTCGGAAGAGTCGCCGAAACCATTAGTACGATTAGGATTGCCTTGACGCAGTAGAGAGAGAGCATTGAATTGAAGAGAGGAGCAAAGCGCATTTACACTGAAATTTACCCCGCTATTTCTGAACTCGATATCCCCGCTAAACTTATATGACTGTGCAAACTGACGCTGGATAACACAAGAAGCGCAGTCAGAATTAGGAAGCCAAGCCGTTCGATACCAAACGTGGTTTCAGACAAAGTGATAAAAGGAATCATGTGACTTCTTTAATTTATTTCTGGAGAAAGTAATACGAGCTGTATAACTTAAAAGACAAGCACAATCTTCTGTAGAAGTGTTCAACTGCTGTATTAGGTCGATGTATTGAAATAGTCTGCGCATTTGTATGTTCACTCAAGTCAAGTCACTGTTGACAGTCATAACATCCAGGCCATAGAGAATTTCGTCTATCTAGAGCCCAGCACTAACACCAATAATAATGACAACCTTGAAATCCAACGCAGAATTACTCTCGCCAACAGGTGCTACTTTGAACGGAGTAGGCAATTGAAAAGTAAAGTCCTCTCTCGACGAACAAAAACTCTACAAGTTGCTCATCGTACCCGTCTTTATATGTACTACGGGGGTATGGGCAATTGGCCGACCCTAGGAGACTCCGAGAGTAAGCTTTTGCGTACGATTTACGGTACTCTACGAGTTATGAATGATAGTTCATAGTTCAACATTCAAGTGACAAGAATGAAGGCACTCCAGCTTTGAAAGTATTCGATGCAGTACCTGCTGGTGGAAGCAAAGGACAAGGAGGACCTCCACTCTATTGGAAGGATCATATGGAGAGCATCCTGGTTTCCAACTATCGTAAAACAGCAACAAGAAGGACTAATTGGTGCGCAGTTGTTAATTCGGCTACAATCTTGTAAGCCGTGCCTATGCATTACAAGAAGAATAAGTTGATTTTGCAAACTTATACATTTTTAATTTTTTTTTATCTTAACTTTTCCATATTTTATGAGCAATAAAAAAATTTTTGTGAACCAACAAATTTTAAAATTTCCGTCGTCTGCATATTTTCAACTAGAATGTTGCACCAATCGTTCGTTGTCTGTCACCTTTATTGAGTTGCTGTGGTTTTTTTATTTTTAGAATTTTTCTCAACTACAAAACCAGACGCTAACCATGCCGGTGATGCTAAGCTATGCAATGGAGCTGCTGACGGAATAAAAGATGTAAAACCTAGTTGAACAGAATCGTTGCATGAGCAACAGAAATAGCAAAAGCAGATATTTGTGCACACAAATGTAAGCGAAAAACGACGTCACATAGTAGACGACAAGAGCCAATAGACAGCCGCAGGAAAAGAGTACGTCTGCGGAAACGGATGAGGTATTGCGACTACCAACGGCGGCGGAATGTCATATTCTCAATTCATACAATTGAATAAATCGCGGTGTTGGCATTTATATTTGTAGAAATACCTTTTATTGCCCCGCTACAGCACACACATACATATATATTTTTAAAAATATATATATGTATGTGTATTTGACACTGAGTTTTACCTCCAATTCATTGCTGCTCTTGCACTTTGACACTACGTCGTCTGCTTTTTTAATCAACGCTCCGTTACTATTGAAAAGTTTTAGAACACCGTTAAGCCCGTACACCCGTACCGGGTTGTTGGAAAAATGAGAAAAAGGTTGAGTTACGAAAAAGGATATGTAATTGCATGTCTGTAGTCTGCGGTAGTTTCTCCATTCATAAATATATAAATGAGCTTCTGTCTGGTAGCGTCTCATACATATAAGTGAACATACATAGTACAGAGAATGATGGTAGTGCACTGGCAAATTAGTCGCATTCCTGTAGTGAATTTTTTGGTATGATTTAAGTTTTTCTTTTCTGTTTTATTCTGTTTTTCCCCCATTTTTGAGTTTGTTTTCTTTTTTGTTTCCTTCTCTTAGGTGCAAATAATGACGCGACATGATGAGCCGCTTCAATGCCTTAAGGGGGCTAAGGTTTGGGTGCTTTAAGTGCATAACTGTGTGAAGATGATACACTCGAAAATGTGAAGAATTTTTGTTTTTATGGTGCTGAACTTTTAACCTTGCTTTAATAATAACTTACAGCAACGAAAAGAAGGAAATGTAGACAGTAGAAAAAATTACACATTTGCATAATCAACAGATTGGTCAAAAAATTTCAGAAAAAACTTTCGAATGTAGAAAAACCAGTCCCAATCTATTAAAAAAAGGTCTCTCAATTGCCAATTCTTGTGGGATTAAATCTACCATTAATCAGATATAAACCAAATTTTGAAAAAGACACATGAGAAAAGAATCAGCACACCACCTTTTCAGACTGCCTTCGACACCACAGTAAGAAGCTGCCATGTTTACATCACTATGTCTGAATTTGATATCCCTGCAAAATATATAAGGCTGTGTAAGCTGACGTTGGGCAACACTAGAAGCGCAGCCAGAATTGAGAAGGACCCTTGAAGGCGTGATTTCTTCAATGCTGGACAAAATAATAAGAACAAAGCTTAACTAGGGAACAGTCCAGAACCACGTTGAATTCAGCGCATGACGCGGGTATACCACTTTTCTCGGCAGATTATCTGCTAAGGCTAGCCTTCACCAGAAGAGCTAGCAGCAGAACGCAGAGCGAAACCACGTGCTTTGTGATAAGATAAATCTGGCCATTAATTGAGATAAATAAAACTAAATCTTTACTCCTTCTAAGCTGGACCTCCTAAGCATAAAAACCAGTGTAAAAAATGGGTACTGCCTTATGGAGACTTATGGCAAAAGCATGGACTCAAACGACTTCTGCCGCAGCTGTAGGGACATACATGAAGAGGAATCGGTGGAATACTGCCTCTGTTACTTCCCAGTTCTCAGTGCAGTCCGTTATCGTCTTCTTGGAAATTTCTTATTCGATTTCCTTGCAGAGCTTGCACATTCGATGAGTCGGCCCTGCTAGTTTTCTAGAAAGCAGTTTTTGTGCTGAAAATCACGGGCGATGGAACGACGAGCTGCGCGAGTTATACGGTGATATTGACATAGCTCAACGAATCAAGATACAGCGGATACGTTGGCTAAGCCATAACGTTCGAGTGGTGGAAGCATTCCAGCTTTGAAAGTATTCGATGCTGTACCCGTCTATGATAGCAGAGGAAGAAGAAGATATTTACGTCGTTGAAAGGAACAGGTGGAGAGCGACCTCGTGTCACTTACTATTTCCAACTGGCGTCAAGCAGCAAAGAGAAAAACTAAACGGCGTGCTATTGTTGATTCAGCTATAATCGAGTAGGCGGTGCTAAATAGGTAGGAGGACAACTTAATGATTTGAGTCTATATGGCGTTTAATATGATATTTAATTAATCAAAAAAGTTAATATACTTCGCAACTTTTCGTAAATTCAGTGTCACCTAACTACATTGGTTTTGAAAAATTAAGAAGATTATTTAAGATATTTACAGGCAAGAACTTTTATAAGTAATATTTTACTACTGAAAATTGGCAACATTGCATAAAAAATAGCTTTACATAGCAAATAACCTCATGAGTGTAAGCAGCAACGTAAAGATAACAAACTGAAGAATGAGAATTATCACAAAAATAAAACAAAAAAATAAACTTCCCTTCCTTCACAGCTCTTAACAGCTAATCAAGCAAGCTAATCATTAAAGTGTATTTTAGAAATTTACATACAAACTGATTGAGGTATTGAGATAATTAAAGTTTCGCAAAGAAAACGTAAGTAGATGACTTATTAAAAATGAAGTGGCTTTTTTTGGTTAAAAAAATTTGCTCTAAATAAAAAGTGAAACGTACGTACGTACAAATGTACAACTTTATATATGTACATAAATATGTTCATATATAAACTACTTGTGCTCTTACTCATGAAAATCCACCCCCCCACCACAAACATATTTTTTACACTTTACTCAAATGTAGCCCTGAAAAATGTGCGCGAGTTCTTCTTAAAAAATTTGTTTTTGCATATTACATTTCGTTTAATTTTTATTTTATTTTGAAGTTTAGTTTTTCTTTTTTATGTAGCTTTTCATGATCTCTTAATATTTAATGCCTAAGTATTGAGCGCTCTATGTAACATACACGGTGGGTCCCAAAAATAACCGAACTTTTTGGATATAAAATAGTAAAATACACATTATATCTTTGAAAGTTATTATTTATTCAAAATAGGTTCCATTTGACTCAACACAACGTTTGGAACGATCAACCAGCGCATGCATAGATTTTTTATGTCATTTATAGAAATGTTCTTCAGTACCTCGGTTACGGCTGCTTCATTTTTTTAAATTTTATTTAATTTTTTAAACTTCAATTTGATTTTTTTTCAAGTTTGACACAAAATTTTATATTTGCTCTTTGTTCCATTTTTTTTGGAACCATTAGCACACTTTTGGTTTTATTGAAATGGCTGTCACTTTTACATCTATCATCCGACTTACATGAAGTTAGGTGCGTTTGAAAGAGGATGAATGTATCTTTTTAATGTTGCAAATTTTCAATAGATGGCGCTGTATGTTGTATGATTTAAATATAAAGTTCGGTTATTTTTGGGACACACCGTGTATTTATGTAAAAAGTATAGTGTATCCTTACCCTTTGTCATCTACTTCGTAAATGAATGTATATGCGTTTTGTTTATTTTTTTACGGGTTTATTTTATATTTACAATATACATATACAATACATATGTATACACATATGCTTATAGAATAAGATGGTGGGCACAGTATGTGGCAGAAATAGCGGAAAAAGTAGTAGGTAGTAGCAATTGCCACTCATTCACACAGGACTAATTTTAAAGATTTCCAGAAGATCACAAGGAGCGCAGTTCGAAGAGGTTTGTGTTTATTTTGATTTATTTTATTTCATTCCATATTTTTATATTTTGCAACCTCTTTCCTCAGTGTTGAAGTTTTGTTTTCACTATTTTCGGACTGTTTTTCTTCTTTGAGATTGCCAGTTAATTAGACATGCTGGAGTAATTTTTGTAGTGCACAAAACAACTGAATAAAATGACAAAAGTTTCTCCTCTTACTCTCTCCATACATGTTAATATGTATACGTGTAGAAGAATTTTCTTTAACTATTGCTAGTTTGGCAATATAATAAATTGAAAATGGAGAAAATGAAAGTCAGACAGCTGTAAATGAGAAAAGTGTTTATGGTACTGATACTGTAAGAGTCAATCATGCACAATTTTGGCTTCGACGATTATAAAGGATGTCCGATATAAAGGATGTTCCACGGTGTGAAAGGTCCAGTAACATCAGTAGCATAATCAGTAACATAATCAGTAACATAATCAGTAACATAATCCAATAATTTCTGAAGTGGACTGGGACTGGTGATAAAAAGTAGAAAAGGATCACTTACAGCAAAGTCAAATGAAAAGGTCATGGCCGAAGGGCAGTAAACAGAATGAGATTTGATGGTCAGGTTTGACAGCCAGAAAAGTTTTTTGTGTGTTTGATCAGAACGAAATCACTTACCATGAGCTGTTTTCTTTTCGGCCGAACTCTTAATTTGAAACTGTACTACTAGCAATTGGACCGTCTGAAGGAAACAATCCCCAGAAGCGCCCCGCTTTAGTCAACAAGTGGAGAATTATGTTTCATCAGTGCAACACCAGACCGAACATATAAATAGTGACTCGACAGAAATTCTGTTCTATGATTAATAAAGCTTGGTTACCACTAGTTGCATATAAGACAGTCCTAGCCATTTATACGGTCTTCACATTTTTTTTTTTTTTTATCTAAGTTTTTATCTAAGAGATGGCGTTATTGTCCATAATTAGTACTATGTACTACAAACTTTTAGCGCGAATAAACACTCTAGTATTACGTGTCGCATCATGTCAAACAAAACGTGCTTATTCGCGCTAAAAGTTTGTCTTTGACAGTTTTTCGATTGATTGACTCAGTACGTTGTGAGCGCTCGTCAAAGATGGACACAAGCAAAGCGGCTGAAAAAATTTATTTAGTTTATGAGCCCGATACTGTAAACGAACGTGTATCGATAAAATCATGGAAATAGTTGTGACCGTCACGTGAACACTTATTTAATTTCTGAGGAACTAAAGATAAGAGAGAACACCGTTTGGAACCATTTGCATAACCTTGGATTCAAAAAGAAGCTCGATGTTTGGGTGCCACACGAACTAACGCAAAAAAACATGGTGGACCGAATTTCCATCTGCGAATCGCGTAAGTGGATCACTTACGACAACGTCAAGCGAAATCGGTCGTGGTCGAAACGCGGTGAGCCGGCGGAAACGGTGGCCAAGCCAGGATTAGCGGCCAAGAAGGTTTTGTTGTGTGTTTGGTGGGATTGGCAAGGAATTATCTACTACGAGCTGCTCTCCTATCGTCAAACGCTCAATTCGGCCCTTTACTGCGAACAACAGCAATATTTTATTTAAGTAATTCTATACTTTTAATATATTTAACTATTTACATATTTGATGACTCTCTTTATTTATTTGCTTATTTATTTTTTTATTTTTTATTTGTTTTATTTTTACGTTATTTTTTTACTTAGTTATTGCTTCAATTATTTATTAACATGTTCATTTGTTTTATTTAATTATTTTTTTATTTTCTGTATTTCAATATTTATTTATTTATATATTTTTCATTATTATCATTTATAGGTATATTAAATATTCTTTTATTTTTTTATCTATTTACTTATTGATTCGTTGATTTACAATATTTCTTCAATTATTTATTTAGTGATTTTTTTATTAACTGTTTTTTAACAATTATTTTCTAATTTATTTATTAATCCATTTGTATATTTATTTAATTATTTACTAAGTTATTTTTCAGTGAATTTTAATTAAATTTAATTTAGTTTATTTCTTTATTTATTTATTTATTAAATATCCTCTTATTTTTATTTATTGGTTTATTTAACTACTTATTTATTAATTAATTAATTTATTTATTTATTAATCTTTACTTTTTATTTATAGTCTTATTAACTGGCGGCCGCGATAATCGCTTGGTTATCATTGCGTACTGACATTCGGAAGGCTCAGGTTCAAATCCCGGTGCCACCAATATCCAAAAGTTATGGAAAATTAATTTAAATAAAAAAAGTGTTTTTCTGACATGAAACCATCAGCCATTCGGAGGCGGGGTGTACTTGTATGAAATGTCGTTTTTTAAATCAAAAAACACGTTAAATTTTGTGGAAAAAGAAAAAATCATTTATTCAAAGTATTTGCCGTCGCTAGCTACACATTTTTCCCATCTCTCGGGCAATTTGTGGATTCCACGCCAGTAGAACTCATCGTCTTTTGCGGCGAACCATTCATCGAGCCATTTTTTCACACTTTCGTAAGAATCGAAGCGCTGCTCAGCGAGTGCGTGTCCCATCGAAGCGAATAGGTGGTAGTCGGATGGGGCCAGGTCTGGTGAGTAAGCCGGATGCGGAAGCCCTTCCCAATTGAGTGTTTCCAACGTGTCGCGAACCGCTCTTGCCGTATGTGATGGAGCGTTGTCATGGAGAAAAATGACCTTGTGTTGTCTTTTTTGATATCCCGGTCGTTTTCTCTGAAGCGCACGGTTCAAATTGATCAATTGTTGTTGGTAGCTTGCCGTATTCACCGTTTCGCCGGGTTTCAAGAGCTCATAGTAGATGACACCGCTCTGATCCCACCAAACACAGAGCATCGTCTTCTTGCCAAAGCGATTCGGTCGAGCAGTCGATGTGGCCGGTTGTCCAGGATCAACGTATGATTTTTTACGTTTAGGATTAACAAAAAAGATCCATTTTTCATCGCCAGTAACGATACGATGCAAAAACGACTTCCTTTTGTATCGTGAAAGCAAAATTTCGCATGTGTTTTTGCCCCTCTCCATCTGCCTCTCGTTCAACTCATGTGGCACCCATCTACCGACCTTCTGAATCTTTCCCATCTCTCGCAAGCGATTTGAAACTGCTTGTTGACTTACTTCCAACTGCTCTGCGAGTTGTTTTTGCGTTTGAGCATCGTCTTCATCCAATAATGCTTGCAGTTCGGCGTCTTCGAACCTTTTTGGTGGTTTTCCGTGCTCTTTGTCGTCGACGTCAAAATCACCACTTTTGAAGCGTTGAAACCACCGTTCACACGTTTTCACAGTTGGTACTTGTTCGCCAAAGGCTTCAACAAGCATTCGGTGCGATTCCGCAGCTGTTTTCTTCAAATGAAAACAGAAAATTAACACTGTCCGCGTTTGCTCTTTATTCGGCACGAAACTCGACATGTTGACTGCACTGAGAGTAAACGATAATGACGCTCGATTCGCGCAAAACTATGGTGGTTCGACAGTCAAGGTTGACACTTCACAAGGTCAAAGTTTTATGACAATCGATAAATATTTACGTTTGCGAGACATCTATATGTTCGAACCGACATTTCATACAAGTACACCGGTAAACTGTAGGTCCCTCCATTTGTTGGAAAAACATCAAGACTCAAAACTACAAATTAGAGGAGGAGCTCGGCCGAAAATCGATTCAGCGGTTACAAATCGCCAATTATATATACATTGTATATTAACTTATTTAATTTTTTTTATATATTTATTAATTAATTAACATTTGTCATACATTATTTATTACCTGCCCAGATATTTTTTATTAGGTTTCTTTTTTATTCATTTTTTTCTTGACTTACTATATATATATTTTTCATTTATTTATATTTTTATTTATTTTTTAATTTCATTACTTAAATGTGGATATTTATGTTTTCAATGTTAAAATTACTTCTAGCTTCCTTTGTGTAATACATACATCTCATTACTTTGCTTACCACAATGTTTGCAACAGCCAACACCAACAACATCTGCTTAATGCAAATTCATGGCATTCGCCGCCCGTGAGGCTTTTCCATACAACATACTTAGCTTTTCAATTTATTTTCAAAACACCTACTTTGCTTATCGGCGCTATACATTGAGTTTATGCCACAAGGGCAACAATGAGGTTGCAACAGCCAAATAAAAGCACAAAAACAACAGCGAAGTCTTTCAAATACTCGTTAACGCTGTCGTTTGGTTTTGTTGGAAAAATCCTTTTGTCATTATGTTATTGCAACATACTTGTGTGAGCAGCTGCTTCTTGTTCTTATTCTACAGCTTCTTATTCTTCTTCTTCTCCTTATTCGTCTGTGACATTGTATAAATGTTTAAAGAGCTGATGTTGCCATATAATTTCCTAGCGAAAGGAGAAATCAAGCATGCAAAATGTTTTGTGCAACACAGCTGCAGTGTGGGTGTGTGTGTGTATGGAGTGTGTATTTGTGTCTTTGTACAAGGTTTCAGCAGCATTAAAGCGTAGTCAAAACAACAAGTGCAACAACGTCTATGCCACACAGTCAACGTCAAAATGTCACTGTGCTTAAGCGGCGTGCAACATGCAACATGATTGTACACGTATAGAGGACGTAAGTGAAGATGCTGGTGAGGAAGTCGATACAAAGCGCCTGTCACATAAGTGGTTTCCGATGCAACAAACTTATAAAGTGGCTGTATGTTGCATGCCACACACATGCGTATACACTCCTATACGCAAAATTATAACAATAATAATAATCAAAAAAGTGAAATGCAAATAACAACAATAACGAATACAACAAAAACAACAACGGCAGCTCGTTAAATGTAAGTAAAACTTTTGTTGCAACAACGCAGTAGCAACATCAATGTCACATAATAACAAGCAGCAAGCGTTGACAACAGCAGTAGCAGCAACAAGAAAAACAACAACAACTCACTTGCTCTATATTCATATGCAAATTATGTGCAACAACAACAAAAACAAAAATAGACAACAAATGACAAAAGGATTTACTTGTGCTACTTGAATGAAAATTGAAAAGGCGCCGCATGCAAAATTAACCGGAGCAACATACATACACGTACAATCATACATACGCACAAGAAAAGGCGCGCACACATGCACACACACTTCTAGCAAGTACTGCAGCACTGCCGGAAGTTGCATACAGCCAAAGTAAACAATGCGTTGATGTTGTTGCATACTAAGTATGCAACGATAAGTAAGAAGAGGAAAAGGGCGAAGAGAATGTAATGCCGAAGCGACACACTGTGACCTCTCTGCGCTTGTGTATTGTGACATTTGTTAGCTTTTGACTTTTTCAATATTTTCCACAACCGCTTGCTTGGCTGCCACAACTCTGCTGTGCATGCTGTGCAACACACAAGCTGTGCAACATCTTCAACTTCAACTTCATTTCTTTATCATATTTTTTATCTCTTAAATTTTTGCTGCTCATTTATTTTCTCTGTTGCATTCAACACATCTTCATTCTTTTTTTCTGTTTTGATAGAGTCGTGTGTACGTGGTTGTTAGTGTTATTGCCGCTTTTTGATTATAGTACATTGTTATTATGCATTTCGTATTGTTCTTTACTGATTTTGTGTTTGTTTAATTTTTTTATGTCTATCTTTTTCATATTTACGAAGCTTTAAGTTTTCTTCCGAATTATTGTCTTATTATTTGGAGCATTTTTTTTTTTAGTATCTAGTATTTACATATGTGCGTGTATATGCTTTATAAAAGAAAGTACAACTCATTTGAGGCACATAGTTTGGTAGTATTTTCTTAACTCAACGGCAGTCTGATGAGCCCAAAAGTTTTCTTATATTGTATATCAAAAATAAAACAAAATAAAATTTTATTTAAAATACTAATTTAAACACAGAAATATTTATTCAAAATAGGAAATATATTAACTAGAATTTTTGCATTTATATAAAGCTAAAAAGCCCGTCTTATTTTATTTTGTTCAAATTGAAATATAAATACGATCCTTTGAAAAATGTCGGTTTCACTACCGAGAAACTTTTCCCACAACCAAAAATATACGCAAGTTTTCGGCATAAACTACCGACTAATATTTTGGTATAAAATTTAAATAATAACATCAACTATTTTTGGCATAATTAAGAAAAAAAATAATCAAAATAATTTTGTTTCAATCCTATGCCTTTGCTCAATACCTGTGGAATATGTTTTAGGTTAAGATTGTGTTGTAATTTGAGACCGATCAGTTAACCCATAAGTAACATCGCATATATTTATTGGATTGGATTTAAATTTTTGAAAGATATTCTTATTGGATGAGTGCATAAGTTCGTGCCCGATTCCGCTGGATGCCGTACGAATCGTTTGAGAGTGGCGCTCGTGAAAGAAATATATACATATTATATATCGTTGGAAAGGTGACAGTCCGAACTGTAAATCAAGCATAAAATAACTTCATTTTGATTTGAGTTGCTTAGTGAAAAGACAAGGAAGATGAACAACGAAAAAGATCATATGCGTCATATTATGTTATACGAATTCCGCAAAGGAAAAACAGTGGGCGCTGCAACTAAAGATATTCGCGAAGTTTTTTTTGGACCGTGCTCCAGCACTCCGCACAGTAAAGAAATGGTTCACGAAATTTCGTTCTGGAGATTTTAACCTCGAAGATCAGCCTCGCAGTGGACGGCCTTCTGAGCTTGATGACGATGTTCTAAGGACTTTAGTTGCGAATAGCTCACGTATTTCGACGGAAGAGGTTGCCAGTGAATTGAACGTCAACAAATCAACTGCGTTTCGTCGTTTAAAAAAGGTTGGGTACACTTTGAAGCTCGATATATGGGTGCCACATCAGTTGAGTGAAAAGAACAAAGTGGACCGTATGTCAACAGCAATTTCTTTGCTTCGACGGATCAAAAACGAACCTTTTTTGGATCGGCTCGTGACTGATGATGAAAAATGGGTCCTGTACAACAATGTTCAACGCAAAAGAACATGGAAGCAGGCACACGAAGGGGCGGAACCGATGTCGAAAGGTGGATTGCATCCGATGAAGGTACTGCTGTGCATTTGGTGGGATATCCGAGGCGTGATCTATTTTGAGCTCTTGCCAGCTGGAGAAACGATCACTGCCAACAAGTATTGTCAGCAATTGGTCGAATTGAAGAAAGCAATTGATGAAAAACGTCCGATTTTGGCCAATCGCAAAGGAGTTATTTTCCATCATGACAACGCCAGGCCACATGTTGCAAAACCGACCCTGGCCAAACTGAAGGAGATGAATTGGGAAATCATGCCGCATCCCCCATATTCACCCGACATTGCACCTTCTGATTATCATTTGTTTCGATCGCTGCAGAACAATTTGAATGGAAAAAAATTTAAAAATGTGGAAGGCGTCAAAAACCACCTTGACACCTTTTTCAACGAGAAACCGCGCGATTTCTCTGAATCAGGCATCCGTAAATTAGTTGAACGTTGGGAGTGGATTGCCGAACATGATGGCGAATACATAATTGATTAATAAAAGCGCTTTCTTCAAAAAATTTCAATTTTAGTTTGCACTTGAAATCGGGCACGAACTTATGCACTCATCCAATATATAATTGTGGATTCAAAAAATTTAAACAATTTTTTTTAATCCTAACTGACTGCAAGCTCTTAGTGAAACTTTTATTACATACGAAAGGAGTTTGCTTTTTGAACTACGACTTATTTGAGATTTCACATCTTCAACAATATTCCGGATGTATCAAATATTCATTACAAGCTTTGCGGTATACGACATGGTTAAGTTTACGTTTGTGGATTGGTTTTGGTTTTTCATCCACGGCTAGCCTAATGCCTAAAGGACGTTATTTCGCCCAAGTTTCAAGTGCCATTTTCTTGCAGCTACTGTTGAGGACTCACATTTGTGGAAGCAAGTTTTCAATACAACTCAGCACCGTTCACAGGAGTTAATCATTTTGACCAGTTCTCTGTTTAAAAATATCGAAATGAAGGCATATAAAATCCAGCTTTTCTAAAAATAGGAGGCTCATAACCATCCGGATCGATTTTGCTCCACTAAATGGGCTGAAGATTGCTTGGCACAAGATGAACATTTTTATTGGAAAATCATTTTATTCCTTTTCACTTTGTCGGTTACGTTAACAAACATTTTTGCAACATTTTTGCAACATTTGAAACTCAGAACACACACACGTTACCTTGTAAAAGCCGCCAATGTTGATCGTTATCGTTTCATACCCATAGATTATTTGCTTCAAAATTTTGAATGACATGGGCGATAGGCAGTTTCATGATGTGGCGTTACATATCTCAGAACCAAGGTTGCAATCGAGGTTTCACGCGTTATGAGCCGAAACGGCGCTGTCATCTGTCGCTTCGCAGAAGTAATTTAATTCCGTTGGAATAATCTTTGTAGGTAGCAAAGCTACGCCAGAACTATTAATGACGTAAAACTTGAAATTGAAGTCGCCATTTCAGGCATTGCGGGACAGAAGAGAATATGCTACCACGCAGCCAGCTGCGGCGGGATTTTGAAACAAGTTACATTCATCATTAACTGCAATATTTTGCCATTTCAAAAAAGTTGAAATCATTAAAGAAGCCAATTACAGACATTACATGGGTGATAAAAGATAAAAGCCTCTAAACAGACTCGCGATTAAATGATCAGGGTGCCTGAATTCGGAAACATTATCTCAGGCAATTACTGGCGAATGAGTTAACCAATAAAATACTTCAGCCACAATAAACTCATCACACGATTTAGGTGTACATACCTCTCTTCTCAACAAAACATATGATATGATGCTTTAATGAAATCAAGTCCAACGTGACTTGAACTCTAAAATATCATATCATTTAATACAGCGGCCGCTATAGCTATTCTGAAGGTCAGGGTTCGAGTTCTGGTTCGACCAAAATCCAAAAATTAATTTTCTAATTGAAGCCGCCCCTCTTCAGGAAATGACCAGCCCCCGATTGCCCGTTCTTAGGCGGGCTATAATAAATTGTATATAGGAAAGATCGGGCAAAAATTGCTTCTGCGATATAGATATATATATATATATATATTAAAATGTTTTGAACTGGTTCTACATCAGTATAGTAACTAGTATAATAACAGAGCAATTTTTAATGGGGCCTCTTCTTGACTTACAGGAGGTTCTTTTCCCCTTTCTATATGCAAAAGTGAGATTATTTAAACTATACGACGCCATATCTGCAAGGCAGTCAAAGTAGAATTTTCCTAGGAAACGATGTAAGTCTCCACCGATTCTCCTTGTCCATATCTCTGCACCCTTTGCAAGTATTTTGCAGAGAAAAGAGGTATGACCGAATCGTGTGTAGAGATTTTTTAAGTGGTTGAAAAAGTTTAGTCAGAACAGAAAACACAGGTGGTGTAGTCCACTTCTTCCGAGAATGGTGTAGAAATTGCATTTAGCCTTGCTACGGTACAACCTGTATTTTCCCATACAGATCGCTAGGAAAAATATTAAGGAGGATTTCAAGTAATTTCTATAATATGTCTGGCAACTTTCCACTGAACTTTAGCCAACCTGCACCCCTCTGCACGTACTCGTATATAGCCTTGTCTCACTAGACAAGTCACCAGACAGTGACTCCACAAAATAACATTTGTCTTATCACCGCTTTGTATTCCCAATAATGCATATGCAGTCTTACTATCCATTTTTTTACCTACTGTCATCTTGCAGGTGTAGAGTGCGGTCATAGCTCTCTTACTTCGTTCAACGGTTGCAGGTGAGCTAACTATCAAAAAAGTCTGGGCATTTGACCTAGATTGAAATAGTGATCTGGATGCCTTTTATTAAGGGTGGCTTGAAAGCAGGTGGTTTATACCTTATTACTATGTAGCAATTACTTACTATATAAAGATCATTTTGGGTGTTTTCCACTCACTGTGCGTGCTTCGTAGTTTGCGAAGCAGCCTGTTAACTGCGAGACACCAATGGGATGCAGAGGGCACTTCGCCCTGTGGGGTGCTCCATTTGGCACACCTAGTCGGTGTTGCACCTTCGAATTCAGCGAATATTATCATGTTTCATAAGAGATTTTACTACTTCCACTAAGAACTGTAAATATTATAAAAATTTGGGTTTGTTTTGTTTTCCAAAGAGAATATTCAATTACACAATGCCAAGTAGTTTGAGCGCATAAACACTCCTACAGTACAATAATTACAACGTATTATATGCGTAGTAAAGAATTGTTCAGCCAACCATAGTGCACTTTTAGGCACTTACACAATGTATGTTGGTTGTTGTATTTATTTATTTTTTTTTTGTAATGAATGTAATTTGTTGTACTTTTTCGAAATAAGCTTTCAATTATTTTCATTTGCTTTATGAGTTTTGTGTGAATTTTTTTATTTCATTGCCTAACTTTGGCATTGATTTATTCATTAACGAACAATTCAGTAAGATAATTTAGTGAATTGTTGCAGCAACGTCAAAGTCAGTTAAGTGGCAAATGTATTTTAATTATTAGAATTCGATTAATGCATAAAAAATTTGAATAAAAGTAAGTGGGAGTAAGTAATTAGTAATGGAAAACGTGTTATGCAAAATACATATATTTTTTATATACTCGTACACACAAATACAAATACACTTGTTTTATACTTTCCACATTTCATAGAATTCTTTTATAAGCGCATATCTTTCAAACCATTTATTAAAGGACTTCAAATTTTGTATTCAATATATACCCTCGAGGACTACTATACTCTTCTTGTTCTATTTTATTGTTTCTTTATATTTATGCCCTAACATAAAAATTACATATACAAACACACACCCACAAAAATTATACTATATTTCGTGACTCCTTATATTTTCTGCTTTCTTGCCCACTTTATTAATAAAGCCTAATAATGTGTTAACTCCTTTGTAAATAAATTTCAGGCCTATACCCTAAGTTATGGTATTAAGTATTTATTTCCTATTTCACTCGTATTTTACTACCCTCTCACTAAACAGCACAGCACATTTGTTTAATAGCTTTAAGTTGGCTTACCATACTCAATAAGACATACAACTATAACTCACACTTTTACTTTTACTACTTCATCTCTGCTAGCAACTCTACATACATACACGATGTGTATATGGGGATAGTATTCCTTTTATACTCATTGCCTCGTTCCCAATAATAGTTTCTAGTGTTTGTTCTACTCTCTGCCATTCTCCAATCTCCTTCACCCATACTAGTTAGAATTAGAAGGCAGAACTGCTGCTACTGCTTCTGCTGGTATATCGCGCCTTAAGTGCCAATAAAAGTCAATCTTAACACTTTTCCGATAACCACTTAACCAATTCACATATTTCACAAACACTTAGCCGAGTGCATAAATCAGCTAATAAAGGCGTTGAGTAGGAAATCGAGAGTCGCAGTGAAGTTAGTTTACCGTATAACACTAATAATAGTTTTGGGGTGAGTGTACACTATAACATACATATATCTAGCGCACCCCTCAGGCGTTAAACCCTTTTGTTTTATTAATAGAAAAAGAAAAACTATTTTATGGTTAAGTCTTTTATTAATCAGTGGAAAAATTTAATAATAGTTTGGGTAGTAAAAGCTTTATTTCTTTATAGTACATAAAATATTTACATATATTTTATGGCATATGGAGGCGCATTAAACGGTACAACAGTGCGTATGAGCGACCGAGATGAAGGCTATGATTAGAAGGAAAATTCAAGTTGCACATGAACGAGTATTATTTTACGATTTAAGTATTGTAGAATAAAGTATAGTTGTTGAGTAGTATAAAGCATATAAATATAATATATAGATATTTCTGAATTTTTCCATTGTTTAAATTATCGAAACTGAGGCATTGTGACTTACTTGAAGGTTCAGTTTTTAATTTTTTGTGCAAGTAAATTTTTATACTAATAGATAACTAACAAAAACAAATAAAAAATGTTAAAAATGTGAAATTTTTTTTATTATAAAATAAATTATGAAAATTATTAATTAATTAAGCAATAAATTAAAATTTTTAATTAGAAATTTTTTTTAATTAAAAAAGTTTAAATTCTTAAATAAAAGAATTAAAGAAAATGTAAAAAATCATTTGAAATATTAAAAAACTATTAAAATTCTAATAAGTTTTCAAGGAAGACCATAATTTAAATTAAGAATTGCACAAAAATGGGAACAGTTTTTTATTGTCAGTCAGCTGAAAGTGGCCAGAAACGACACTTTTCTACGTGGCTGAAACAACTCACGCCTTCCGGTCTTGTACCAAGTATACTTTGAAAAGCTTAAAAAACATATATTTTTAGGTGAACTAAAGTATAAGGCCAAATCTCTGTGAATGTGTGTAGGGTTTGAGATACACCGCATAAACAGCCATTCCAATAAAAAAAATTTATATATACAAATAGGCACCGGAGGGGGACCACTTGTAAAGGCGATCAAACGTTTTAAGTACCCCGATTTTAGGGCACGCACCTGGAATGTCAGGACAATTAATTGGGAAAATGCTTCAGGTCAGCTGGGAAATGTGTTTGAAAATAATAAAGATTTCGATGGGCGGTTCAGAAACAGAGTACAATGGATTATTGTGAAATTTTATACAACTGCAAAAAATATAAGAGCATATTTGACGGTGAATTTGTTGAGGGAGAAACACATATCAGTGCTTGAGCATCTAGCCACAATCCGTATCAATGCGAAGTTACTAAATGTATCGCACTCTTAGCAAAGAATGCCCCACAACAAACATAAGAAAGGTTCAAGGCATAAGAGAGAAAGCACACAGCTTACTACACAACGTTGTGATCGGCTACATAACGCGCGACGTGGGATAGACACCAAGAGCTGAAAAAGGAAGCAAGACAAAACATCAAAAGGAAAAACCGGGGCTCAAAATGCGTGACTATGAAGAACTGCCGATTTCTAATGCGCGAATATTTTGTGAAGAAATCTGGCGACTTACAGAAGGTTTTAAGATCGAGAGATTCAATTCGAATACTCATTACATAATATTACATGGTAAAATAATTAACTGGATTGAAAATTGATTTCGCGGAGTTTTTAATAAAATTAAGACATTATTCAAATATTATCAAAACTATTAAGACTTAGTAATATTGAAATTCGAGGCACACTACTTTTAGATATAGTTTCCTTCAAAAGGAAGGAATTCATTGTGGAAATAACTTTTTAGTATCATACATGAAAATTTTCTCAACAGACCCTTTTTTCACAACATATAATTCGGAAAAGTAAATTTGCCTAAATTGTTAAAAAAAATTTAAAAAATACTAAAATACTTTAATTGGCATTTCAAGCAAATCGAAAGCTGAAAATATTTTTTTTTTTGGCTGAGCTTTGAAGACAAAATCCATTTTTTTTTTTTTGGAAATGAAAAACAAAAATTTCTGGAAAAGAAAAATGTTGCTCTAAGATCTCATGAATTTAAAATGATCAAAAAACAAATAAGTCACAAACAAGTCTAGTAAAAAATGGCTTCAGCGGTCGGTATTTCGTATTCTATAAGTGCGATTGGTTGTGCTGGATGGGCCTAGAATAATAATATTTTGTTCTAAAAAAGATGAGAGAAATGCTGATCACAGAAGGGGAATTGTGTTTCATCAAGACACCTTCAGATCGATAGTGGCTTGCCAACCTTAGTTGCTGAGTTGTTGAGCATCCACCTTATAGCCCCAAGCTCGCACTAGGTGATAACCATCTGCCCATGTGTATGGCAAATTATTTGGCTGGTCAAGAATTAGTCTCAAGAGATGACTGTAGTAAGCGATTGTCGCAATTTTTTGCCTATATGGTCAAGGCTTTCTATGAGAGAAGCATAATGACGTTATCTTCAAAATGGCAAAAATGGGAAAACTGGTAATTACAGCCTTTAATATAATGCAAAAATAAGACATTTCTTTATATCTTCAAAGCTGATAACTTCTGTTATTGAGAAGAAAAATATTTACAAATGGCAGCGATTAGCACAGAAAATTTCCTAGTTTACTCTTTAAAGTACTTTATTTTAATGATATATTTCACTTTCTGGGAACAGTTGTAATTAATTTTCGGATATTAAAAATTCTTTCATTATGTATTGTATAATTTAAACATATTTTTACTCACCACTGCACGGCATGCCGGTGTCCGGTAAATATCACTAGCGCCAGAGAGGCTTTGGAAATATTTCTTTGTGCCATAAACTGTATCCATTTTCGTGCTTCTGATATAGTCCGCCGTCTTCGAAAATATTTTAGTCGTGCAATAATTTTAATTTTAATTTTTTTCTATTATTAAATTCTTACTTTTATGAACAACACAATTTTTCACAAATATTCTGAAACTTTCACTAATTTAAATGTTTTTCTTTCCAATTTAAAATATTTTAATTCTTTTAAACAGCACTATAAGAAACTATGGCCTATGCCTGTAGGCAACATATTGCTAAGCGGATGGTTGCAATTTTATTGTCATTTCATGCCTCGCTCACTCACTCACTCACAAGCATTCCTGCAACATTTCCATGCAAAAAGAAACACTGTACTTGCAGTGACAATAGAGTCGTGTATATGTATGTGTGTGAAGTCGCGTGAAAATTTATTAATAGCATTAACTAATGAATGCAACGAACGTAGAAGAAAAAGAAAGAAAAAAGTGAAATAGTTGGAAAAGTGCAGCAGCTGCTGTTGATGCTTAATACGCGTAATGAAATTGAGTATGCAAAGGGTTGCCGTTGTTGGTTTTTCACAACTTTTTTTTCCTTCTTACTCTACACTGTTGTGACAATACAAAACAACAGCGACAGCAACAACTTGGTTTGTTTATTTTTGTTGCATTTGTTGCCGGCGTTTTGACGGGCGCTGATTATGAGCGATGACCTGCCGTTGGCTGTTTTCCTCGTTAATTCCGTGTGCTACGCCGTGCTGCTGCGTGATGATCTTTTTGCGTTGCAGGTGCGCGTTCTTCTTTCACCATGAACTGCATTAAAGTTTTCTGTAAAGAAAAGTGAAGTAATTGGTTAGTTAAAGACTCGATTAAAGCAAAAATTTAATGAAATTCTAATTCACTACAATATATATGTGGGTATAGCTAACGCAACTGAATACTGATTAGAAATAGTTTTGGTTTTTGTATTAAAATTAATAAATTATCAGGTAGCTTATTCATCTACACGTGATTGTGTCCTAGAAAATTAAAAAATATAATAATCAAATAATTTTTCCAAAAACTATTTAAACTACATATTTTTTCAAGAAAGATATACAAAGAATATTTGGGAGTCAATGGTAAATTTCCTGCATCGCTGCTCGCATTAATGCGATAGCGCTACTGGAAGTTTAACACTGCTGTTTGGTTTATGTATCATACTTATAAAATCTGGTCTCGGCACCTTACTAAAGTTTCTAGACTGAACATTTTCGAATTTGTTTAGGAAATATTGAGCAAAATGCAATCGATCCTCTTTTTGGGTCTCATTTAAAATTCGTGGTACCCATCGAGCAGATTTCTTCGTGTATCCCAGATGATCACTTAATATTTTCGATACAGCTAAGGCATTCAAGCCTAATTCAGTAGCAATCATTTCTTGTAACCACTGAAGCGACTTTGGGCCGAGCGCCTCCTCCGATTTGTGGTATGCGTTTTAATGTTTTCAACTGTGAACGGCCTCCCCTTTTTTATGAGGAGATTTTAATTTTCATGTCATAAGTACACTCGGAGAGGTATTTAGGTATAGAACGTAATTTTAGCTCGTCGTCGTGGAATCGAGAGGAATATCCTATCCTTTTGCCTACCAAACTCTAAGTAGCCTCGGCTATTCTCTGTTTCATATTCAAGCTGACGGTTGCAATGGTGTTGATGCTGGATCCTAAATAGGCAAAGTCCTTTACAACTTCGAAGTTTAGCTGCCAACTGTGACTTAGAGTACTTTGGTTTGGTAAACCTCTTGTATCATACATTAAGACCAGAAAGTTTCCGGAAATTGTTCTTTTTTTTCGATATTACGCTTTGGTTCATCATGAACTCATTCCAATAGGACAGACGGTCAATAAAGAGTATTGTTTGAGCGACTTCTATTGCAACTTAACAAAAAAAGTGCTGAAAAATATTCAGCGCGGGCAGTTGAAATGACTATTTCCGGAAACTTTCTGGTCTTAATATATATCATTTGCTTACGCCACCAGCATCATATCTTTAGTGTATATGGTGGCGTGATGATTCAGATCAGCTCAGTCTTAGACAATTAAAGAAATATCGTATACACATACTCAAAAAACATACATACACTATGTGTCTCGCTACAATGTTGCTGTGTAGGAATGCATGCTAGGCATTTCTTTTCAATGGTATTTTCTGCCACTCGTATTGTTGCCATGTATGTTTGTAGTAAATATATGTGCAATTATAGTAGCTTCGCTGACTGTATATTATTTTACAAATTTTTCCTTCAACATTTTTTTCGCTCTTTATCGCATGCCATTTCCTTTTACTCCATTAGCCGCCGGCTAATCACACAACTTTATCTTGCTCCTATTTTATTGTCTTCTTACAGCCTGCTGCTGCTGCTGCTGCTGTTAGTACTGCTCCTAAGTAGTCTTCACCTCTTGCGCTCCAATTTCCAGCAACTCTGTGCGTCCATTTGTCTTTCGCTGGCGGCTGATAGTTGCATTCTGAGAACGAGCTAAGAATGTGTAAGAAATGTGTCTTTGTAACTGAGAGCGAGCTTACTGTTACTTTGTTGCGCGAGCGCTTGTTATGAAGCGCTAATGTCTGTTTGTTGTTGTTGTTGTTGTTGTTGCGGGTGTTCTTGGTATCTTGTTGTTATTGTGAACATTTACTGCAGGCAGTCGTTGTTGTTGTATGGTTTTGCTTTTCATTTCTCTTTCGTTTTTTGTTTTTTTTTTTTTTTGTACTAAAAATTTTCACTGTTCTTCAGGCAGCTTTTGTTGCAAACAAAACTCGTTCTCAATTCCACAACAAGCAAGTAAGGGAAGCAGTAGAGGAGTGAGCAGCGACAGCGGAAGAATTTGGTAAAACTCCGCCAAGCCTTGTTTGTAACTACTGCTGCGGCTGGTTGGCAACGACCAACCATTGCACACTTTTCCTGATTTTCCTTGCATTTGTCGCCAACGCAGTTTGTATGTATGTATGTAAGTCTGTTGCTTTGTTGCTTGGACTTCGGGCAACACATTTTGCTTGTTTGCCTGTTTGTTTATTGTTGTTGTTGCGGATGAAGTTTCCGCCGAAAAGTGAGAATTTCCCTGCAGCATGTCTTATTCGTCGTTTGTTTTTTTTGTTGTTGAATTTCTTATTTGCTGCTCTTCATTGTTGCCACTCCTTTACACCTCGCTTCCTCGCTTCCTTTACACATTCCTTTGTTGCCTCGCCAGTTTGTTGCATAAACAGGATTGTCCACTTTTGTTCAACGTCGTGGCGCTGATATTGGCATTGTCAGTTTGGCTTTGCCCGCTGCTTGACTACTTGTCTGGCCTTTAAACTGCCTGACTTGCAATTTATATTTTTTGTTGTTGTCATGAATTTTATACTATTTTTGTTATTTACTAAAATGGCGCCAGAGGGTTACTTTAGCTGACTTTGTAGAGAAGGCGCGTTAAGTATAATGACTCAGCAATTAATTGTGGACTGAAGAGCCAGTCATCTCTTAAATGCTTATGGACAATTTAATAAAATTTATTAATTTATATATTACTTTGAACAAGACCTTTATTTTTTAATTAATTGAAATGGCAAAAATATTGTTGGCGACTTTATTCTTGGGAAAAATTTCTTAAAATTAAAATTTTTATTTCCATCAGGATTCTATGCAACCCTGTCTATAAACCCTTTATTCTTATTTTTCTATGGTGTAATGGGATGTAGTCTGCCTCTGGATAAGCAGTTAACCAATTGCAACTCTTGAGTTCTGGTCGCACCGAACGTGAGCCACATTGTGCGAGATGTCTTGGGTCACGGCTAAAGAGAGGAAGCATTCAGTCCGACATATCCGGTTTGAGGGTAAACTAGAGTTCTTAGACAGCTTCTGGTCACCAGAATGTGGCTCGAGTGGATGGTAATCTTTAAGCAAGCAGCGGCTTGAAGTCTTGTGAGACTAGTTAGTTTATGTAGCTTGTCCACGAAGCCCTGATCAAGTACACTTAGACCAACTGACCCGCTGTAATACCCATGTTGGTCTTGCTAAAGAGATTCATCTCATCTTTCCAACTACTGGAACCACTTGGTGTGTCTTAGTTAAGGTCAAGAGGTTAACGATGTCCACGGACTCAAGCTCTGGCAGACAATCTTAGAACATATTTCTAAGAAAACGGTAACGGACCGCGCTGAATACTAGACAGTGACATAGGTAATGTTCCTCCGATTCCTACTCAACTAGCGGCAGAGGTCGAGAAGCAACACATCCTTCTACCATGTGTCCCCATAAGACAGTATCTTGCTATGATTTTCGAGGTGCGGTTCAGAAGGAGTAGAAACTTAGTTCTGTTTCCTCGACTAATGACCAGATTTGTATTGTTACATTACACGTACTGCTATTGACCCGTCTGATGAAGGCTAGCCTTAACAGTACCTTCTCAATCTACTTTACCTTCGGGAAGATGGCTACAGACCTAGGAACAGCAAAACGGTCTTCTACTTGACTTGCATTCCTGCGAGCAATCGTCAACAACTCGGTATGAAGGTACTGTGAGACAGCACTTCAAGCCCCCTTTCATACAGCCTTTACTAAAAAGAGCTGGTACGATGCGGAATGTCTAACTGCAAAAAAGAGAAAAAACACTGCCTGCGTCGCAAAGCTGGAATTGATCATAACGTGTGCAGTGCGGGAAAGTTACCAAGAGTTGAAGAGGGAAATGGAACACATTCGCAGAGGGAAAAAGAGAGAGGTGAGAATATTGAGAAGCTGGCCGACAGGGGTAATGCTTGCAAGTTCTATGAAAAGCCGCGCCAACTACAAGAAACTTTTAAGATCGGAGCGTACTAGCGTAGGCCCAAAGAAGAGATGTCCAGAGTATGCGGAGAGAGCACTAAACTAAACTGCTGATGACAATAAAAATTTAACATTTGGTGATTGCCGACCACAAACCTCAATCGTTGACGAAATTTCGGACATTTCATCATCCGAATATGAGGACAATTGGATCCGAGTGCGATCTGAAAGCTAACAACACACCGTCAACGAACAATTCGGTTGCAAACATGGTGGGTTCAGACTTTTTAGGTCCACCACGATAGCGGGAAGAGAGCCGCTATATCTGAATTTGGTATACGTATACCGACGACAAATAACAAAGTAAATTCCGGCCTTAACAACCAGCCATTAATTCGTCTTTCTCTAGTTAAGAGAATGATCCAATTGGTTCTGGTTGCGAACAAGAACAATAAGAAATGAAGCAGGCGGTGGACTCGCCATGCCTGTCCTGATTTGAGATGCAGAAAGGAGAACCATGATAACATTTGATAGATCAGCTTTAGGTGTTTTTTAGAGAAGGGCATTCGGTTGAGTCCTAATGGTGAAAAGTACTACAACTATAATATGTAAGTATTCGCTACTGAACACATCGGTGGAGTCAGAGGAAAAGGAAGACCTACCATGTTTGAGTGCTAAGGCTTAATGCCAACTGCTGGATTAAATCGTCCACGAAAACTTCTAGGAATTGTAGACGTTGATGACTCGATTGATTTACTGCACAATTGGCCTGAGTACCACAACCGACTTTTGCATAACCCATACATATGTAAGCTCGTACATACATATCTAAGCAATCACCGCTGGTGAGCTAGCAATATGGGAGTGTTGGTATTTATTGACTATTTGTCTTCATTCAATTTCGCTTTGATCTTTCTTGCAACCCTGAATAGCTATGCGTAGTAGACATAGTATATGTATATGTGAGATCGTATGAACAGCTATTAGTGTCGCCAGAACAGTTGTAACATCAACAACAACATCATACTCAATTGGCACAGCACAAGCAAACGACCTGTCAGCCAACCAACTAGCCAACCAGCAGGTGTTGTAGCAACAGAGAACGCTTTGGCGTTAATAGTCTTTCATTTTATTTGTTGTAACTATACGTATTATGTGATATAGTTGAAAAAATATATACATTTGTATGTATTTGCACAGTTTGCAATTTATAACAAGATTTATCACTGCTTCTCATCAACTTCTTGCACTTCCTGGTAAGCAATTCATTCCGCTGCCTCGCCTAATTTCACTTCTTCTCCGCTTTGGATAATCGTTGCAGCTTCAAGCAATCAAATTGATACCTGTTCTTGCATTAGTGTTTACCTTCAACTCTCTGCCGCTCTTTGCATCCCTGTCTCACGGGCTCTACTAACTCCTTTCACCTGCGCAAATCTCAAATCTTCTTCACTAAATATTTGTGCGCTTATTGCAACACCCATCCATCTATCCATCCATCCGACAGTTGTTTACTGTGCGTGTTGAATGCATCTTTGCAACCTGAAATTGATGTCATGTCAGCTTGGCATTTCTTGTGTCAAATGCTATGTTGCCACTGCTTGCTACTGCCACCGACGCTGCCACTATCTGTACGCGCCACCGCCGACTGCTCACACTGCGCTACACTGTGGGACACCACTCCGCATTGTGGCGCCCGCTATTGATGATAGACTTGGCAACAAGGCAAGTCGCCGGCAATGTTGTTGCTGCGAGATAATCAAATACATTTATTGTGTTATATACTACACAATCGTACACTCGTATATATATGTATGGATGTGTGTGTATGTGCAGTTATGTGACGACCGAATTGGCAACATACCCGCATGCGAGTAAAAGCACGCACACGAGCATTGCAAATATCTGCAAGCGAACTTTTCACACACACAAACATACACGTATGTATGTATGTTGTATGCGCAAAAATTTATAGCGTATTTAATATATATAGGTATATATATGTATATATATATATATATTTATTTATTTATATACATATACGAGTATACATATGAATGTTGCTAGTAATCAAGCAAAGCCAATATTTTGCATCAAATATTGATTCAATCCTGATCGTTTGGCCAGCTAGGCACCTTGGGGTGTCAATCGTAATGCGAAGGAGGTGATTGAAGACATATTATTATTTCTATTTATTTATTTCTATTTATTTTATTTAAGATTTCATAAATTTCAAAATAATCTCTTTACAAAATATTCATGAGTTTGCAGTGAAAGTGTGATTTTTTACTGCTGTCCTTATGTTTATATTGAGCACAGTTAACTTTCGAAATGTTAAATAAAATTAAGTTTGCGCCAGAACTATCATTGAGCAATATTTTTTCACCCAAAACTAATCCACCGAACGTTTGATGGATTTTTATGAGGAGCTTTTTTAAGATTCTCTGCCGCAATGAGAAAAATTAATCTATTTTTATCATTAAAATTAAATTTCTGTAATTTTAAAGGTTGGTCGGATCAGCGTTCGATGTGCCATGAGCTTTTGCTGGATAGCACGCTCTGCTAACCCGGCGGCTATTGCGGCCTGTACACAAAGTGTGATACGTTGCGCTATAAGCAGCTTCGTCGGAACATGCCGAGCGTTCACGAAGTTAATATTTATCAACGAAATCGCGACCTGAACATGCACATATCTTTGCAAGTAGTCGTGTGGATAAACTCCATTTTCATATTAGGTCAACACACTCGTAGTAGCTTTCGAGATACAGTGGACTTTAATGTGGGCGCTGGAGCGGTTGGTTCAGCTAATCTCGCCACATCTATGCATATTTATTTGCATTTTTAGTATTTTATGACAGCCTCAACTTCTTTAATCTTCAAATCTCGATGTAGGCCTGAATTATATACATGTATGGTAAATCAAACCAGTTTGTTGTAAACTAGTATTATATTAGTATTAATGCATTTATGTACTAGTTTGCCATAGACTAGAATTATACTGGTATTTTTCAGTAAAATGTGGACTTTTTTGCAAAACAATTATTGTGTTTGAA
Organism: Ceratitis rosa; assembly: GCA_037013455.1. Taxonomy (NCBI): domain Eukaryota; kingdom Metazoa; phylum Arthropoda; class Insecta; order Diptera; family Tephritidae; genus Ceratitis; species Ceratitis rosa. The sequence continues at coordinate 18,857,905 of JAWMAG010000004.1, forward strand.
CAAGTATTTTGCAGACAACTTCATACCAGCTTGTCGTTACACATTATATTTCCATACTCTGTTCAATTGTCCAAAATGTTGAACAGTCCTAATTAAGCTTAAAATGCCATAAGTGCATTTTTTTATAAAAGTTAATCCCTTGTCAACTGAAAGGAATTTTTCAAAACCATACTTTAATTTACCTGAACACACAATAAAAATCATTAATATCAGTTCAACCGTTTGGAATGCCGGAAGCAATCAAACTGGTTTTTTACTAATAAGATGCAGATTAGTCTGGAATGAACTAGTTCTGACCTGGTCTGAATGAACCAGTATTTTCACTGGTATATAAGAATTGATATTTAACTAGTTTGAAGCTGATGTATAGACTAACAATTAACAGTATATAGGACACCGCCGTTTAAAAAATGACAGAAAAAACGTGGAAAAGAGATGGAAGATGAACTCCTTGTTGTAAAAATGTAAACTAGTCGGATGCTAGTTAACAACTAGTATGTTTCCCTGCAAGGAAGCCTAACAACTTAAAACTGCGACGTAGGCAGCCTGTTTTTCCTACACTGCGGCACGGCTGCCCTCATCGCACCAGTTGTTTTTTGCAACTTTTTCTAAAACCAATAGTTTCGTTTGCAACTGCGCGTAGGGATCTGTTGTGATTGCAACTTTTGACGTCGAACCTTCTTTGTCTATGTTGACGGGCCTACTTTGATACACAGAGCCGTGAACGTATATTCGCTGCGACAAAATAGTGATCAGGGTCATTATGAGAATTTCGATAAGCACATCTTAAACACTGGATACATGTCAGCCGTCTATCGCAACATGATCGGTTTGATTGCCTGATTTTCAATCCGGCGAAAGCAAAGTAACTTCATGAATTTTTCTGTGCTGGTATCTAGTACTACAGACAACCATATTTTGGGTCCGGCGTAGTCGATCAATACAGCTACTACTCCTATCTCAGCATTTTCTGAAAACTAGTTAATTTATATTTGTCATTAATAAGTCATAGCTAAAGAAAGCAATAAAATTTTGTGCTCCAAATTGTCGGCATTTCAAATTGACCGCAAACAGACAAACATTCAAATATGGCAATCATATGAGTATATCACACAATATTTATTTTATCGGCCATAGAAGTTTCTGTGATAGAAATATTAATATGAGTCAGTTAATGTTCGTGACAACATTTTAGTCCACTTCTCGTTCGAGTATCACTAACAGTCGTTTCACTTCGTTGACCAACTTGGCGGTAGACAAATAAATATATCTAAATGTTTTTTTTTTATGAAAAATAAAAGGCATATGTGCTACATTTTTAGAAAAAGCACCTCAATAAAGTATTTGCATGAGATATTAATTTTTTTATTTTTTTTATTTTATTTTTTTTTTTTTTGTTATGAGAAATTTCCCTCGCAACCAAGTTACAACAGCATATTTCTCACTTCAAACGTGACACTCGAGACAATTCTCAATGTCTGCAGCATTTACTTATTTAAAAAGAAAGAAAAACTATTGTTGTTGTTGTGCTGTTTTCACTACTCTGGCGGGCAAGTTAGAGTTGCTACAATTAAATTTGTCAAAATGTCTGACCAACACTTGAAATGACTGAGAACGTGTGAATTCCATGTGTGTTGCACAATTCACCAAGAGCAGTTGCACATACATACATACATACGTACGTACATATGTTTAGTTTCAGAACGAAAGCAGTGAACCGCTAAGCAGGCACGACACCAACCAACGAGACCAACTTCAACTCGAATTCGTTGGCGCAATTCTGTATCCATTCCCTCATATGTGCGTGTATTTATGCACGAGTATGTGTTAATGCATGTTTGTATGGTGCTAGCATTTCTATTACTTTGTAGCTTTAACTTGCTTTTCATTCACTCAATTCATTCAATGTGTATGTGTGTGTGATTTTTTTTTTGTTGCAGCATTTCCTGCCTATTTGCCACAAGTTCAGTGCTGCTGCGCATTAACCGGCGACCGACGCTAACTTCTAGCAACGAACTGTAACTCAAATCTTCCAGTTACAACTACAAGTTGTCAGTCGGCGCAGTGAGAGTTAATTCTTTTCGTTTTCAATATTATTATAGATATTAAATGTGTACGTGTCCACTTATACTAGACATGCATACATTTACACATACATATGTATTTACTGGCAGTGATGTTGAGAAGACAAGGTAAGTAGAAAGGAAATTGTAAATTTCCGTTATTGATGCGATAATGATTATATTCAATCCATGCATTCGCCAACGGAAAGCACGAATCTTTGACGTTTGGCAATAGAAAAAAAATTATCTATATATGTCTATGTAAATATGTGCAAATACCTATATACCGCGGCGTTTTAGCCTAAATGCCTCAAAGTGTTTATTAACCCGAATTTTTGTAAACAAAAAATTTTAAAAACACATATATACATATCTACTTGTATATTTATTTATATACATATACATATATAATGTATGTACAAATATTTTGTTTTTTTCAAAAGTAAAATTTTAAATCTGATTAAATTGTTTAAATTTGCACGTTTTTGTTTTCATCTTTGGCCGCGCTAACATCAAAGAAGGTCAGTGAAAACTTTTAGCTTGTTCTACTTTTGCTTTTGTTGCTCACAATATGAATAATTAGGTTAATATATTGATTATATTACGAATTTTTGCTAAAGCTGAGATATGGCATTCATCTTCTGGGTTTAATGACCGCATTTTTAATACTTTCACTACACAACAACTACTTATATACATACATATTTCTAATATTAATACCGCCCTTCGGCAGGAAATGTCAACCACTTCGAGTGTATTTCTAACATGAAATAAAATTCTTCCCATAAAAATCCAGCGACCGGTCACGGGTTGGACTTCATCCGTATAACAATAGATCTGGTGAACCCAACATCGACCAGATGTTCACCATGCGCCAAATCTTGAAAATGGCCGTGAAAAGAGAATCGACATACACCGTCTCTTCGCCGATTTCGAAACCAAGAAAAGAAGCTGCTTCAATGTCTGTATTCGGCATCCGTGCAAAGCTTATACGGCTGTGTAAGCTGACGTTAAACAACACCAAAATCTCCGTAAGGATCTGGAAGGACCTCTCTGAGCTGTTAGATACCAAACGAGACTTCAGACAAGGTGATTTCTCATCATGTGACTTCTTTAATTTATTGCTGGAGAAAATTAGCTTTATACGTGTAAGTCGCTAATCGTTCCCGCTCTGCTATATGGCGCGGATGCTTGGACGATGACAACATCAGATGAATCGAGAGAAATGTTTTGCATAAGAATTATGGTTCTCTACAAGTTGGAACGTCAAATACGGCCGCCGGTGGAACGATGAGCTGTATGAGATACACGACGATACACGAAGATACTGACATAGTTCAGCTAAAAAAAAGACAGCGGCTACGCTGGCTAGGTCATGTAGTCCGGATGGATAAGAATACTCCGACTTTGAAATTTTTCGTTTTACAGACAGACAAAGAACTACCAATACCACCAAAACTATCACCACTATTTAAAACTAATACTAGTACTAATATCACCAATACTAAAAGTACTACTACTACTTCTACTACTACTACTACTATTACTACTCCTACAATTATTATTACTACTAGTGCTAATAATACTACTATCATTAATACTATTACTACTACTACTACTACTATTTCTCCTACTAGTACCACGACTCCTACTACTACAACTACTACTAATAATACTATTTCTATTGCTACTACCATTACTTCTACTACTATTACTACTACTAATACTACGACTACTACTATCATTACTAATACAATTTTTTCAATGTACTACAATTTCTGTTACTAATCTACTACTATTTTTATTACTATTTTTGCTATTACTATTTACCTCGTTTAATATTAGTTTAACAACTAGAACTATTTAGCTATAACTATTTTTTTTACAAAAACAACTTACTATTTATTAACTTTTTCTGTAAACCAATTTACTACTTTTATTACTGGAATGGTAGCAGTTCCAGTCTACAATTGCTACTGCTAAATACTTTATATTTTTCCATAAAAATCATTAAACGAATTAAAAGGCGTCAATTGTTTCTATAAGAGTACATACTTAAACAAATATGTCTACTACTGAAATGTTATTTTAAAAATATTATTTTCTGTAAACAAAACTGTTTTTACTGCCGCTCTTTATTACTTTTTCTACATTAAATATATTTTTATTTTGTTCTACTCCTAAGAATACTATAATTTCTTCATCCATTACTTTTCTTACTACTAATTATCATTTTCATAATTAATTTCCTTTTCCTAGGTTCTTTATTTTTTAATGGCAGTAAAGAAAGTGGTCAGCACGTAAGTAGAGTACAGAGCCGTAAGAGAAGAATACTTTTACAGATTTCTACCAGTGATCTTTTCTGCCGTGAAGCATATGTATTTTAAAAATTATATATTTCTCTTCATTCTGAGACAGCGAAACTCTAAACTATCATCTCAAGGTCATTCAATGCTTCAAAATGGGGTTGTCTCTGAAAAAACTGCGTATTAAGAGTAAAAAAAGAACTGCCTTAAAGAAACTGTAGTCACTTAAAGATCCATTTAAGAATATTTCTCTATATTTTTGGAATATTTTATACTTATACTAAATGTTTCTTAATCAAAAAAGCTTCTAGAAATTGAAAATTAAATTAGTTGATTTGGCTTCCGATGCACCAACGATAAAAGTTAATTTCACTTTTTACTATTTTACCGCTACCAGCGTTCATGCACGGCCTCTTTTTAATTTCCAATCAAAAAGTAAATACTTTATCCCGTAACATTTTATAATTCGATTAAAAAGCCAAACAAAAGAATCGACATAGTAGTGTAAAAACAAAGCAAAACATAAATACCGCTTATGGGTGTTGCAAGCAAGGGCGGACCTAGAAAATTCGTTTTGCTTTGTTAAAAACACTAAAAGTGACTTTAGCGTTTTCGTATGAAAGAACAAAATAAAAAAAATTATAAAAAAATAAAAAGTGATGATAATGATGAAGAAATAGCATAGAAAGCGTAAATTATTTTTTTATATAAATATATAAAAAAAAATGTATATATATACAAGTATACATATATGTATATGTACCTTTGTCGGTAATGTAACTATTTAACTTGGTAGTATCAATACGAAAGTAAATACAAAAATACGAGTAGGTATACTAGAAATTTACTATATTAATGAAATGAATGTTTAAGAGTGTAAAGAAAAAGAAGAATTTCAAATACAAGAATTCTTAGAGAAGCATGAAGACATGTGACCTACTTAATTAAAGCGATGCGCATGCGCCACCGCGCATTATAATGCTAAAACGAGTGAGTACAACGCAGGGAGAAAGAAGCACAATACCTGCGGTGGAAGTAGGCATTTGTGTTGGCGGTGAAATGCCCAACGTTGTAGTAAAGAGAGCAACGTCTGCGTATTGTTACCTTAAAATATTTATATACACAATACCACGCCGCATGTGTGTTCCTATATACATACGCATGGGTAACCTCATAATTCCAGTTCTTGTCATTGGGCTCGAAGCTTTGTTTACTGTTTTTGCTGTTTCTTTGAAAAAAAAGGTCACCAAAGCTTAAACACACCGTAATTTTTCTGATTTTTGTAGCAGAGAAGAAAGCTTTAGAAATATCCCAGTAGGAATAACTCCATCAAAGGAATAAACTTTTGTTCTTTACAAAAGAGATGAGATTGAGATTAAGATGAGATGAGATTGTGACAAGAAGAGATGAGAGGAGTTTGGACGAGGTGAGATGAAATGAGATTGAGATTAAGATGAGATGAGTTGAAATGGGAAGAGATGAAATATGATGAGATGACATTGAGATTGAAATTGAGGTTGGGATTGAGATGGAGATTAAGATTGAAATTGAGATTGAGATTGAGTTTGAGATTGAGATTGAGATTGAGATTAAGATTGAGATTGAGATTGAGATTGAGATTGAGATTGAGATGAGATGAGATGAGTTGAATTGAGAAGAGATGAAATGAGATGACATGACATTGGGATTGAGATTGAGATTGAAATTGAAATTGAAATTGAGATTGAGATTGAGATTAAGCTGAGATGAATAGAATTGAGAAGAGACGAAATGAAATGAGATGATACTGAGATTGAGATGAGATTGTAATAAAAATAGATGAGATGAGATCAGCTGAGATGAAATGAAATAAGATGAAATGAGATTAAATGAGATGAGATCAGATAAGATCCGATCAGATCAGATCAGGTCAGATTAGATCAGATGAGTTGAGTTGAGATTAGATGAGTTCAGATGATATGAGATGAGGTGACATCAAATCAGATCAGATCAAATGAAAGATGAGAAGGGATCACATGAGATGAGATGAAAGATGAGATCAAATCAAATGAAATGATATAAAAAGATGCATAGATTAATAGGAGCTAGCTTAGAATAGAGTTCCCTTCTTTTGTTTTTGGCGCTATGTCGACAGAAAATAAATTTTCTCTAACTTTATTTAAACCACATAAAGATGCGTTTGCATTTTCTATTTATCTTTATGTCTGTAATTTTTTCTAGTAATAAGTGAAATTATATCAGTCACTCAATCAATCGGCTTCAGATGCTAAGAGCGTGAGAAAAATCGCGCAGCAACATGTGCATGTGTATGAATGCAATGTATTTGGTGCAACGGTGGTTGTTTGCTATTCATTCATTGCATTTATTGATTTTGCCTTATGAACTGTGCAAGTTATGGTCTGAGCAGGCAGCAGCTTTCATATTTGGTATGTACATATATATAAGTCTACGACTGTACGTACATCCGAACATTTATCCAAGACATATTTGTGCAGTCATAATTGTGAATTTAATCTGGCTAGACATTCATTGAGTTGCACTGCACTAAGGCGCTACTTATGGATTTAATATGCCAGAAAGTAAACTCAACCAAATGTATATATAGAGAAATTTCTATACATACGTTCATACGTTCAGGCTACCACTTTTCGATTAAATTTTCCAATTCAGTCAATGTTCAAAACTCATGCTATACGTACGCTCTTGTACAGATGCATAGATATAAGTTTGGTGAGTACCTACTCCCGAGAATGTGTATTCGGTACTTGTAAATGCGATCAATTGCATTTGAGTGTGCTTCAAAAACCCTCAATGTATTTGGAGCGATTCTTGAAGTTTTCATTTTTCGCTTACATGAGAAAGTTGTATGTGAATGGAAATAAGACTGCACATTATTACGCAGGAAAGTATGAAATATACTGAAGCAAAAGGCTTCTTATTTAATTATAATTTATTTTTTTTTATTTTATTTCATTTTATTTTATTTTATTTTATTTTATTTTATTTTATTTTATTTTATTTTATTTTATTTTATTTTATTTTATATTACTTTATTTTATTTTGTTTTATTTAATTTTATTTTATTTTATTTTATTTGATTTTATTTTATTTTATTTTATTTTATTTTATTTTATTTTATTTTATTTTATTTTATTTTATTTTATTTTATTTTATTTTATTTTATTTTATTTTATTTTATTTTATTTTATTTTATTTTATTTTATTTTATTTTATTTTGTTTTATTTTATTTTATTTTATTTTATTTTATTTTATTTTATTTTATTTTATTTTATTTTATTTTATTTTATTTTATTTTATTTTATTTTATTTTATTTTATTTTATTTTATTTTATTTTATTTTATTTTATTTTATTTTATTTTATTTTATTTTATTTTATTTTATTTTATTTTATTTTATTTTATTTTATTTTATTTTATTTTATTTTATTTTATTTTATTTTATTTAAATTTTTTATTTTATCTTTTTTACTTTTTTTATTTTAATATTTTATATTAATTTATTTTTATTTTTATTTTATTTTATTTTATTTGATTTTATTTTATTTTATTTTATTTTATTTTATTTTATTTTCATCATTTGATTTAACTTTAATTTATTTCATTTAATCTAACTTTATTTTATTTTATTTTTTTTTTTTGGTTTAAACTTATTTTTATTAATTTTAAGTATTTAATTTTATTTTATATTATCTTATATTATTTTATTTCATATTATATTATTATAATATAAAATATTTTGTTTTATGTTTGCTATGTTATTTTATTATTATTATTTTATTTCTTTCTATTTATTTAAATTTTTGTTTATACTAATTATACGGTGCGATGTACTTTTAAAGCGGACTTGAATAAAAAAAACAGCAATCATCTAAATGTTTCTAGTACGTGTATAAAAAATTACATATTTTTACCTAAACAATTTTTTTTGCAATACAAAATGTAATTTTGTAATCAAATATGTGGTTATTATTTTATTGGAGAAAAGTGTAATTGTTAATACACAATGAATTGTTGTCATTATAATTTTCTTTATTTTTTTATTTGTTTACTTTAATATGGAATTTCTTCAATATATTCCATGCATCAAATATGCAGCTCTGCATGTTTCTCTGCTGACTAATATTTTTCGCGATAATGATTTGCTGATTTCGTATTTTTTCCAAATTTTTCATTTTACCTTTTATGCACTCACACATGAACATGTGCATCGTTTATATACATACCAGTACATATATACATTTAGGTATTGTACAATTTTTGCTCTTCATTATTATTTCGTTTTTATTGTATTTGTAGTTTTTATTGTCAAATCACTTGCTGTTGTTATTGTGGCTACAGCTGCTGTTGTTGCAATTTTTGCTATATTACAGCGCCTGCTTTTGACAGATTCATTTGCTCAATTTGTCTTTGTCCACTCATGCGGTTTTTTGTTGTTGTCATTGTTTTGGTATGATTGCATTTTTACAGTTGAGTTATTTAATAAAGCCAATTAAACAATCGCAATTAGTGTAATGCTGACAATTTTTTTTCGCCTTCCCCTTCAATTACTTACACGTACACACATAGATACATATGTACATGCATAGAAAATTGTATGTTACTGGAATGGTAAGTCAGTGTAAAGTTCTGATTTAACTTTCATAAAAATTGTTATTTATTTAGTAATAAAAAACAAATATTTTTAAATGGTATTTTAATGTTAAAGAAATATAAATAATTTCTATTGTATAAAGAAAATTTTAGAGTGAAAAATAAAATAATTACTGTAAAATAAAATTTTAAAGTTATAATTAAATAATTTTTTATATTACCAAAAGTATAAAATTCAATATATTTTAGATAAATTGTAGCCTAAAAAATGTGAGACCCTCATTTTGCATCAATGAAATTTTTCTTTGTAAAAGAAATATTCAATTGTCTACTCGATATGTATAAATTCAGTGAATGAAACATACTTTTAAATATATAAATTTATTTAGCAAAATTTTTTCCAAATAATTTTTACTTTGATTAAACAAAAAACAAAATAACTCAAATTTAATTAACTTATTTGGGGCCACATTTTTTCGAATTTTCTTTGTTTTTTGTATTTTTTCAACAGAATAAATGAAATGATTTTTTTAACTCTTCTAATTATTTGAACTTTTCATTTATTGCTATATTTTTCTGCTAAGCTATACTTTTAACAACGAACAAAAAAATTCAATTTTTTTTCATTTTCACAACGCTTTGATTATTTAAGCGTAATGGTTTGCTAATAAGAAAAACAAGTTGCGTAGTTTAGTGTTAATTTCAATTATTTTGTGATAACGAATTACTGTAAAAGCTGAATGACTCAAGCTCATTTTTCAGGTCAAAATGTTTTACTTATTCTACACGTATTTCCATTTTTATTTTACTTTTTAGCTAAAATTCTATTAATTTTTTAAGCTAATTGTACCTTTCATGTACATGAAATGATATATTAACTTTGGTCCGAAGTATGTAAATACCAGAAGGAGAAGAGATAGACTCATCAAATTGTAGACCAATCGGGTCAAACTGACGAGTAGCGTTGATTTAGCCATGTCTATCTGTCCAACAAAACTAAGTCTTGTCTTAAATTTGTCAAAAAAGCAATGTTAAACTTGTAATTTGTGTTTCTGCACAAATATGATTAGATAAACATTGGTACCGAAAATTATCGAAATGGGACACCGATTTTTTCAGATAATAGGCTTTGGTCTAAACTCCGCCGAAAAACCTTCTAAGAATATGAATTTCGGTTATATACACATTCGAATCGGAGTAATATGTGATATAGCTTCCATAAAACCGATTTGTTCAGATATGACAATTTTTAGTTAAAAATCTGTTAAAAAGCCTCTAAGAGTAGGAAATTTAGTTTCTACACAAATAAACATTGACACAAATAATGATTGGAAGACTTCTTCATTTTGGCCCCTAGAAATAATTTTTCATACATTTTGTACGCTCATGAAAAGTATAAAAACTTCGACATGTTGGAAAACTATTACAGAGATATTATATCATGAAACTCAGTATTACGGGTGAATCTCTAGAGTATGATTTTTTCAAGTAAATGCTCTAAAAAATAATATGAGCTGATAGCTAGGCAAAGTAAAATCTTTTTAAATGAATATAACACGGACCAGCATCAATACCAATAATAACATCAACCAGTAATCAACACAAAATAACTCTTGCCAAGAGCTTTTTCGAACTAAACAGCCACATGTAGTAAGCTCTTCTCTCGGCTAACAAAAACTAAATTCGACAAATTGGTCGAAATTCCCGTCCTAATTTATAGTGCAGAAGCGTATACGATCTCCACATCCAATTGTGTCTGCACTACGAGTTTTCGAAAGAAGGATTTTTACGGACGATTTATTGTGGAACAAAGACACAGCGGTTTGACTGGCTAGATTATTTCCTCCGGAAGAAAGAAAATACTCCAACACTGAAAGTACCCGCTAGAGGAAGCAGCATAGATAGATCTGCACCAAGTTAGAAATAAAGGGTGGTTAAATTATAAGGGCCGATGTTGAATGTGAACCACACCTAAGCGCCAAGTTTTTTTCCGAATTTAATTTGACATTTCTCTATTTCAGACTTACTCAATTTGAGCCATGGAGAGATACACAATCCAACAACTTGTTAAAGTTATCCAGACTTATTATGAAAATTTTCGAAGAAAATCATCTTCAGTGATGAGGCACATTTTCACCTCCGTGGATTCGCCAATAAACAGAATTGCCGCATTTGGGCGAATGAGAATCCAAGAGTGATTGTCGAAAAACTAATGCACCCACAAAGAGTGACTGTTTGGTGCGGTTTATGGGCTGGCGGCATCATCGGGCCGTATTTTTTCCAAAATGAGGCCGGTCAGGCAGTTATTGTTAATGGTGTTCGCTATCGTGAGATGATAACGAATTTTTTATGGCCACAATTGGAAGATATGGATGTGGACGATATGTGGTTTCAGCAGGACGGTGCCACTTGCCACACAGCTAACGAAACAATGGCTCGTTTGCGCAACAAATTCAATGGCCGTGTTATCTCACGTAATGGCGATGTCAATTGGCCCCCAAGATCATGTGATTTGACACCGTTGTACTTTTTTCTCTGGGGTTATTTGAAAGAAAAGGTGTACGTCGATAAGCCAGCAACAATTCAAGAGCTAAAGGATGAGATAATTCGGCACATTAACGGCATAGAAACTCCATTATGCCTCAGCGTCATCGAAAATTTGGTGTGCCGCCGAGGTCGCGGCGCTCATTTGGCCGATATTTTGTTACATACATAATTGAGTAATACCAATATATCATAATAAAATAAAATTTCAATAATTTCCTAAATAGTTTGTGTTTTATTCAAAATCAACATCGGCCCTTGAAAATTTAACCACCCTTTATCGGGTGAGCAGAGTTTACTATGAATTTTCAATCGCACGAATGGCGCACTGTTGCCTACGTCTATACTTGAACCATAAATCGACCTGCTAGCGAACACACCAGGGGCACACTTTCGATAACGAAGCAAAGTTGGATGAATATCCTTTTTTTATCGAAAAATGGTTTTCAACGAACGAAATTCATTTGAGGTTGAATAAATATTAAATTATATAGATCTTTATATTGACTCAAATAAAAGTATCATAATTTTCTTATATTCAAGAAATTATGAAATTTTCTAATCGAACTTGGTCCCTAACCCCTGGTCCGTTTCTGAAAAGAAAAGTATTTTAAATATATTTCTATCTAGATAAATGGATGCACTATAACAAAAATTTTTACAAATTGAGACATAATTATTTATTATATACATATATATGTGTATATATTTGGTTTACTTCCTGAAATTAAAAGAGTTCTAAAGTCCCGGAAACATATTGACTCCAAACCACTCTCGAAACCACTTGAACGCACGCAGACAATTTCAACGAAATCGCACTAAAGATTCCATATTTAAATATTTATTAAAGCTTTTTACAATAAAACAAATTTTTGTCTTTTTAAAGAAGTTCATTTAACTATAAATTATCATTTCATCATATAAAATATTTAAGTAAAAATTATAATCTTAAAGCTCTTTAATTTTATTAAAGTTATGTGTACCAGTGTACATATATATGTATTTCTCAAAATAATATACAAGTGCTGTCACATATTAACCATTTATTTATTATCATTATTACAATTATGATTATTTATTTCACTCACTCCACTTGCTCGCCGACAAAGCCAAAGTCAGCCGAGTTTCTATGCAACACTTGTCTAGTTACTAGACGATACTCATCAATTTGATATCTATAGAAATTCATTGATTTTCTTATTTGTTTCGTTTAATTATTTATTTATTATTATTATTATTTCTTTTTTTCCTTGCTTGAGCCACACTTTCGCTTTCGCCCGCTGGGCTATTGAATTTATTTAGTGAATCACGAAATTCATTTTGAATTTAACTAAATGTAACTTTTATCTGCGACGCTACGTGTGCGTGTGGCAGTTAGTCAATATGAATTTATATATACATACATATATATGTTTATACTGTTATAAATACATGCATACAATATTTAGCTTACAAAAGAAGCGACAGATTACTTCTGAGTGAGTTCAATTTGCCTTTCTCGTCAATTTTCTTTTTTCGGTAGTTTTTCTTTGTATTTTGGTTTGTCTGCTTCCAACAGCTTTTATTATGACAATTTCACTTTCATTGCCGGTCATTTGAGCAGCAATTGAAAGTTTATGGGTGGTTTTTGTTATTTTTTTTTTATTATATATATTATTTGTTAAATGAAAGAAATATGACAGTCTCGATTGTAAAGTTCAAAAAGAAAAAAAATAATAATTTTATATTAAAAACGACTTAAATTGCTGTTATTTGGTTAAAATGCTAATCGTTATTTTATTTTTCTTGTAATTCAAACGCCGCTTAATTTCTAACTGCGAGTCCACAAGCGTGTTATTATCTTAGCATATATTTAATTAAGTAAAAAAGTAGAAAAGAAATTCTTGCTTTTCTTTCCTTTTTGGTTCATCACTCGCTTTAGTGATGGTTAAGCCAAACTTTAAGTGCCTGCGGCTGCTTACTTTCGTAAATTTTCTCTTTGTGTGTTAGTTTTTTTTCTTCTTCTTTTATTCTTCTGCCAATATACAATATTTTGGGGTTTTTTCGCATTTTTTGTTTTTTATTTTGCTGATCTTTCAACTTGATTTCCGCATTTACAAATTTTTATACGCTTAACTTATTCATCGATTCATAGCTTGTGTGTAGTAAAATTTCTTAGAAAGAATGCCTCATCAGTGTTTGACCCAAATTTAGTGACTGCACCTTCCACTCCAACAAAAGGTGCTTGAATTTAACAAATTTGTCAGTTGTAAAATCAACTCGGTTAAATTACATATGAATTGGTCGGGGACTTTTGAATGACTCAATAATTGCATATGAATTTTAAGGTTAGTTCCGAAATCCAACGCCAAAAAACTCTTACTAACTGCTGACGAACTTTGCACTGAGGGGTGATCGTAATCGAAAATTAAATTCCTCTCTCGACCAACAAAGACAAGTCTCTATAAGCCGCCCAATCTCGTGTCATGGCATGACAGCATCGGAGAAATCGACTTTACAAGTTTTCGAGAGAAAGATTTTGTGGCCTCTTGCGCATGGACAATAGCGAATTTCCCAGTCGATGGAATGAAGATAAGATATGCGACGACTTTCACATAGTTCGGCGAGTATGTATGAAAGTATTCAATGCAATACCCACTGATTATATCAGTGAAAGAGGAGGACCTCAATGCCGTTGGGAAGATCAGATGAATTTGAACCTTGCTTCTGCGATGCCTACGCCAATTAAGAATAAGAACGAATTAATTTTGTACCTAAACTTTAAACTTGTTTTTAACCAATGTAAATTTTGTCTTCTGTCTTCTTAAAGTCAGTTTTTAGTAAGTATCACTTTTAAGTAAGCAAAAAAACTGAGCCAAAATCTTTACTTCTTTTATGATGATATAAAGTCCTCTCCAATTCGTGGTGTGTTTTTCCAACAAATAGAGCAACCTAAAGTTTACCTATACTCAGCCGGCTTTGAACGACCACTGGATTCTAATGAGGAGATTTTATTTCATGTCGGAAATACATTGGGAGGGCTTGATATCGCATGTTTTGGACGTTGGTCGAACCAGGACTCAATCCCGGTACCTTCCACACGATATTTCACAGCACTAACCACTCGACTATTTCGGTAGCCCTGATTAAAAGAGAACAGTTATTTTACTGGTTCGCTTAGCAGACTCTTCTATATATTACAGAGTGTACTGAGAAGTGGTAAATTTTATTATATTGGGTGTATGCCTTAATTCGACGGTTTTTTTCGAAAATTAAGACTTCATTGTGAAAAAATTGTTATACATTTAATGTTCAAAGTATTGCCCATCGGAAGCTATGATGTTTGCCCATCTTTCTGGCAATTTGTGGATCCCATCCCAAAAGAACTTCTCCGGCTTAGAGGTCAAGAAAGAATCTAGCCAATTTCTGATACCCTGTTCTGAAGTGAAGCGTACTCCGGTGAGGGCATTCTGCATTGATCTGAACAAGTGGTAATCGGGGCGAGGTAAAACTTCCCATCCACAGTTTTCCAAATAGTTTTTAACTGGCCTTGCAACATGTGGCCGAGCATTGTCATTATGAAAAATTTATGATTCGTGTCTGGTCATTTTTCCGCGATGGCCTTTTTCAAACGAATCAATTGTTTTCGGTAGTGGTCCCCATTGATCGTCTGACCCGATTTCAATAGCTCATAATAGAGCACACCCTTGTGGTCCCACCAAATACATAGCACAACCTTGGCACCATGGATATTCGGCTTTGCCGTGGATGTCGATGGTTGGCCGGGCTTCACATAAGATCTCTTGCGCTTTGGGTTATCATAATGAATCCATTTTTCATCGCCAGTGACAATCCGATGCAAAAATGACTATTTTTGGTGGCGTTGAAGCAACATTTCCGAAATGCAGAATCGACGTTCGACGTCTCTTGGCTTTAATTCATAAGGCACTCAACTTCCAAGCTTCTGGATGAATTATAATGATTTTAATCGTCTGGAAACAGTTGCTTGATCAACTCCTAATACCTTTGCAAGTTCTTCTTGCGTCTGCGTAGAGCAATGTCTCCAATTCTTCGTCTTGAAATTTTTTTTGACTGTCAGGGTCGTTCTCAATCATCTAAGTAGAAATTGCCACTTTTAAACTATGCAAAGCACTTTTGGCACGTTCGTTCAGCTAAAGCATGGTCACCATAAACGTCAATTACAGTATGATGGCTTAAGGTATCACTTTTCTTCAATTTAAAGTATTGAAGAAGAACTCCCCGCAAAAACATTTAATCTGGTACAAATTTCGACATGACAGTACCTTTGAAATAAATATAGCCACAGATGAACACGACGCGAAATAATACTAGTAGAGCCCTCTCTTCGAAAACCGCACGAATTAATGCATACACCCAAAACCTAATGTGAACCAAAAATAGCGACAACCAGTGAGACTATGTTAGATTGAATTGGCTGACCCACCAAGTTTCAGATAGACGATATTACGTATAATTCCCAGACATGACACATACAGTTACACTCTTTATTGTGTCTCTGGCGTCAATAACAGTGATGCTCTTTTAGCAAATCCATGTATACGTATTCGTTTTGGCCCTTTCGCTATAGTGGTTTGATGGTCCTTTAGCCTTTCAGTGTCAACTAATCATAGCCTTTGCCTGTCGAATGTTCACTATCTACACACATTCCCCACATTTCCAGCACTTTTTGACCTCATTCAGATCCATATTAAAGGCATGCGGCCACAAAAGACAATGAAACGTTATCGTACGAATCGGATTTCCTTAGCGATAGTAAAAACTTTGTAAGTTTAGTGCGATAAGTTTTCTCAAGCCTATAGCTTTTGCCTCGTTCCCAGAGTCAATTAGCTTGACCAAGTAATATTACTTCTTGGTAGTTAAATAATATTTATTTTACAACTGACTTTTATCGAACACATTTTTCGCTTTAAAAAAAAATTAAACTGAAAAAAAAACTAATAAAATCATTCAAGCCGGCAAATAACTTTGCTTACACTTAATTCTCTGTTATATAATCCCTCATCCACCGCAGCACACGCTATTACGTGTACCACCACTTTAATCTCAACTCTAATCCAGCAATATAATCATTCTAACAGCTTAATGCCTTCATGTATTTGAGAATCTGCAAACAATTAATTGTGTCACGCCCCAATTGCGTGACCACTCAATGGCGATTGTCGAGAAGATTAATTAAAGTAAGCCAACCAGCGTCACTAATTGATGTAAATTAAATAAAATTTTATTTTCTTGCAAAATCTGTGTGGCACAAACACAATATGGCGTTGAACTCCCGCAACATACATATACACGTACATATATATATTTATTTATATGCATAAGCCAAATAATAGCCAATTTGTTTACCACAACAAACCAAGTCTGGCAAGCATTTATACGAATTTTTTTAGCTAATTAAAATTCCAAAAATGTTTCGCCTACATTCGCTTAATGGCTTTGGCGGCGATTCTTCATCTTCAACGCTTCCTCGCTATGCACAAATATTCATTACGAGCATTTTTTTTTTTTTGCCCCCATATCCATTTAATGTTGTTTGCGTCTTAATTCTGTTAAGTTGTTGTTTTGCTGTCTTTTCTGTTGCTATTTGTCCGCTAGCTGCGCACACGTACCAAATGCCGCTGTTTGGAAATGCTTATAAGGTATGTGTATGTATATATGTTAGCCTTATGGTATTTGTAGACCGCATAAAGTCAGTCAACCTCAGACAGCGGGAAAACAGTAGGCCAACAGTCTGCCAAGCAACCAACCAACCAGCGAACCAACAAACAGCTGACTAAAATTTTTAGCCGGGTTTTAAGTCGCATTTGGTTTAGCCAGGCTTCTTGTCTCCATTGTCATCGCTATTGTCGCCATCGTAACCTATAAAACTTGACATTAACCAAAGTTGGAGTAAGCCATAAGAGTTGGTCAGTAGATAAGCATTGTAGTGGTGGAGAGGAGTAAAGGAAACAGAGTAAAATTATTCATATTTTATAGGAAAATATGTTGGTACCTTTTTTAGTATTTAACCTCTGTGAACTGGTTAGAATATATACACAAAAGTTTAATAATTGTCAAAAATAAAGGTTAAAACTATTTTTTTTAACTCCGAATATAAAAATGTAAGCGGGATTTTTTGCCATAAGACGGCTATTTTTTCTATGAATATTTCATTAAAATATTTTATATATATTTTATATTAAAAATTTATTTATTTTTTTTTATTTTTTATAAAAAATATTTTGTCAGTAAAAATAAAAGTTATTTTTAAGCTTTTATTCCCAGACGAAGGAATCTGTCAGTAATAAAAAGTAACAAGTCAGTAATTGATTTTTTTTTCTAAAATCTAACTAAAATTTTCAATTTTAATCATATAAAAATTCAAAATATATTTTTAATTTTTTTCAAGCTTCTTCATTTTATTCTAAATGTAATCATCAGACGTTGCACCTTCATGTAAAAAAAATAATGATTTTAACCCACCAAAATGACATTAAGCAGCTCAAAAAAAGGCAAACTTTGTCAAAAATCGACAGAAGCGCCTAAATGAAGCTTCAGATTTACTATGTGGTCATTAAGACGTTAATTATAGCTACTCTTAAAATTGCTTTAAACAGTTAATTTAAGAAAAGAAATACATATGCATGTATGCGAAATTATGTTTTAACCGCTTACTATTCAATTATTACCATTATTTTATTTTTTTTTTTTTGAAAATAACTTGCGTTGAGCTCGGTAATTATCTCTCTATCTCGACGAAAGCAGAGTTCAATAACCATTTAAAGTGTGTTCTTAGTTAATATTTGCGGCTGTTTTTACGCTAATTATTAGCAAGTAAGCGAGTGAATGCTAAGTGATCTTACATATTAAATTTCCATATACATATGTATGTGAATGTATATTTGTAAACGAAAATATGCGTATGAGCTGTGAATGTGCGTGTATGCATATACATAAGTAAGTACTAAGCAACTCTCACAAATAACGCAAATAAACTCAAATAAAACATGATAATATTGAAGTAAAGCAGCAATGGCTACATGCGTTCGTAGATAATTATATTAAGGTCACCTTTAGAACCCGAAAAAATCTATTTTCAGAATTTTTTTTTTTTTTTTTTGAGAAGGAAACTAATGCGTAAACGTGACTTTGTGACGATAATACTATGATTAAGCTTCAAAAAACAATTTTTAGTATTAAAAAGTATTTTTTTTTAAGAGTGTATCTTGTATGTGAACTAAAAAAAAATACCGCACTAGTTGGAAAATTCCAAATTTTTTCAAAAAAAAAATTCCTTAAAAAAAAATTCAGTTCAAGTTACAAAAACAAAAATTTAAATAATACTTCTTTTTCAAATAGAAGATAATTTAAACTATTCGAAAACTACCAAAAATATGTCTTCACTGAAGCTAAATCACTTGGATTTTTTTTATCGGATATATATTATTTTTGCTATCACCGCACCGTTTACTAAGACTTGCAACAATGAATACTCCAGAAAACGCATTTCAAAGCTCTGCTTGAACATTCAACCTACTCGACGCTCGGACATATTCTTGGTGGTTTTCGAATAGATTTAAGAAAACAAATCAGCTTTCGAAGCCTCTAAAGGACACTACCGCCTTAAATATTTGGTTAAACTTTTTTTCTGCATCTGTTCACCTACTGTTTGATCATGAAATAGAATTTGTTGTAGAGCAAAAATATCAAAATATTTAAAAAGACATCATAGAATTTACCTATTTCTTAAACACAGGAAAATTTTTCCCAAAAAAAAAAACTAACAATAACGTTCTGCCGCTTATGAAATTTTAATCAGAAAATTAAAACACAATCAAAAAATTATATTTAGTCACTCAAAACATTTTAATCCCATGAATTGACCACCCTTATCCAACGGAATTCTTTTTTGTTATATTTTATTTTTTTTTAATTTTTTATTTTATCTTTTTTACTTTTCTTATTTTAATATTTTATGTTAATTTATTTTTATTTTTATTTTTTTATTTAATTTATTTTATTTTATTTTATTTTATTTTATTTTATTTTATTTTATTTTATTTTATATTATTTTATTTTATTTTATTTTATTTTATTTTATTTTATTTTATTTTATTTTATTTTATTTTATTTTATTTTATTTTATTTTATTTTATTTTATTTTATATTATTTTATTTTATTTTATTTTATTTTATTTTATTTTATTTTATTTTATTTTATTTTATTTTATTTTATTTTATTTTATTTTATTTTATTTGATTTTATTTTATTTTATTTTATTTTATTTTATTTTATTTTATTTTATTTTATTTTATTTTATTTTATTTTATTTGATTTTATTTTATTTTATTTTATTTTATTTTATTTTATTTTATTTTATTTTATTTTATTTTATTTTATTTTATTTTATTTTATTTTATTTTATTTTATTTTATTTTATTTTATTTTATTTTATTTTATTTTATTTTATTTTATTTTATTTTATTTTATTTTATTTTATTTTATTTTATTTTATTTTATTTTATTTTATTTTATTTTATTTTATTTTATTTTATTTTATTTTATTTTATTTTATTTTATTTTATTTTATTTTATTTTATTTTATTTATTTTATTTTATCTATTTTATTTTATATTTTTTATTTTATATTATATTATTTTGTTTAATTTTGTTTTATTCTATTTTATTTTACTTTATTTTATTTTATTTTACTTCATTATTTTATTTTATTTTTTAATCTTACCTTCCAGAGATGTTTAATCACTCTTCCAATTGTCCTCTCTATGCCTAAGCCAATTAACTGTCGCGTTAAAGTTTTAACATCGTGCTGGTTTATTACGAAACAGGTAATTTTTATTGTATGTTCATATGTTTATATATATATATTTAAAATCAATTTTGCTAAATCAGAAATCAACACCACAAGAAGCTTACTAGTGACAGAGACGTGTGTAAAGTGTCTAACTGTAAAATTTGCCGTACGTCAACTGATATAACGGAAAATGTGAATGCAATTTTTTTTTTTTTTGCTTATCAGAATGAGATATAAAAAATTACAAAGACGTCATAAACAGCTAATAAAATACAATACTAAATGGAAAGAAATGTGTTAAACAGATTTGAGTGGTCAGTAATTTTTTTTTCTTTATAGACTAGAAATGTGTGTATATCTGATAAAAAAATTAATCACAGACTATTAAGTAATCGTCTGAAAATTAACCCAATTTTTTTAATAATCTTTCAACATTTCAGTTTTATGAGAAAATTATATTCTTAGCTGCCACTGTAATGTGTAAAGAATACAACTCACAAAAATTAAACGAACAATGATTGCAAGCTAATAAATGTTGCTTTTAACAATCAGCATGTATATGCAAGGAACGTTAACTCCGAGTATAACACATATATAGATATGTATGTACAAGCATTAAATTCAAAATTCTTTCAAAAGTGTGTTATTGCACGTCCAATTATAATTCAAAGCAAGAGAGCATATTTCAACAGCTTCTCGCCTACAGTCTGGAATAGATACAGCACCCGCAAGACACCCTGCAACAGGCTTCCTAAAGAGATTAGAAAAATTTCCTCTAAGCATAGCACAAAACATACAAATTGATATATACATAAATAAATAAATTGAAATTTGAATTACATAAACAATTAATTCTTTGGTAATGAAAACAAAAGAAATTTTCCCAAATAAATTATCACATACATACAAACCCATGCCATCCGCACCATTACCTCTCCAGACTTTAACTGTCAACTAATTGCGGAAGTTGTCACGCCGCAGCTGCGCAAGCGTAGCACAAACAATTTTAATGAGAACGGTTCACCCGGAGTGGTGCAAACACACAAAAAAAAAAAGAAAAGAGAAAAAATTTAAAAATACAGAAACACCGTTTGTCACGCTCATGCATTTATTTGCCACCTTTAAGGTATGCCACAGTCACCTTGTTGTTTGCGTTTTTTTTTTTTTGCCTTCTTTTTTTGTCTGTCTTCCGGCTTTTTTCCACATCCACAATAGTTGTGCGATTATTACGGAATTCTTGCGGCAACACTCACAATAACAGCTGTGCGCCCACAATTTTACGGTATTGAAGATTTTATGTACGCCACAGCTGTCTTTTTTCTTGGCTTTTTACTTCACCTATTTGTTTTCTACACTTTTTTCTTTTTCGCTTTGACTGCACCGTTACATTGGGTATGGTGTTAAGAATACCGTTAGTTTGCTGTGAGACAGCACTTTACAGAATACTATTTATGTTTGTATGTATGTATGTATGTATATGATAAACAACACATTATTACCACAGTGTTGACAAGCGTAAATGCGCATCATAACAAACAATTAAGCCACACAGCTGTGTGACAGTCAAAAGTTGGTAAACTCTTTGCTGGTGACAATCAAAGAAATGTACACAGGTACATATGTTTGTAGGTATGTATGAGTATAGAATTAAAAATTTTGTTGTGTGAGAAGATTTTACTAGCAGACATACAGACTTATTAAATACATACACTGGTGATCATCAGATTTTTTTTTATTTTTTGGAATAAATTTTTATTCGGAAATATTAACATATTTATATAAAAATTGAGCACTTACTGAAGGAAAACTGTATCGTATTGCAGCTATTCAAGTTCAAATACACATTTATTATTATTTTTTTGACTTATTTTATTAATTGTATTAAAGGTACAGTAAAAAGTAATCCATTATTATTACTACATTACAATTATTGGTTTTATGTGAGACAGGCATCGTTTTGCTCGATAACTCGTTGCCATTTTCAAGGATATGTCACTATGCCTTTCTCGTAGAAACACTGAACCATATTGGGAAAAACTTGGGGCAATTGATTTTAGCAGGCATCTCTTTAGGACGATTCTTCTCCAGCCAAATCATTCGCCATAAACAAGTGCTGATGGTAATTACTTGGTGCGAGGTCCGGGCTATAAGGTGGATGCAACCAAGCTCCCAGAGTTTTTGCGTATCACTATCGAATTAAAAGTTTGGTCAAAGCAGTTTGGAAGCAGCTTGTAGTGGATGATTCCTTGCCAATCCCACCAAACACACAACCATCAATCCTGGCTTGGAGATCACTTATGCCCGCTCAGTGCCCTTCGATTATGACCGTTTTCATTAGACGCTTCAGAAACGGGTTGATTTTGTTTTGATTTAGCAAAGATTTCCGGATGGAATGCATGAGGGTTTTTTGGATTTATTTTGAGAACCCGAAGCGAAAAAAAATCATGGCTTTCCCCTGGTGAAGCTGGCCCATCGACTGCAAAACCAAATCGCTTTGGCCGTAAGACAATGCTCTGTGGTGGTGGGACCAGTGTGGTGTGGTGTATTACGAGTTGTTAAAACCTGGTGAAACGGTGAACACGGATCGCTACCGACAACAAATGATCAATTTGAATCATGCGTTGATCGGAAAACGGTCGGAATGGGCCCGAAGACATGGCAAAGTTATCTTGCAACATGACAACGCGCCGTCTCACACCGCTAAGCTGGTAAAAGACACATTAAAAACATTAATTGGGAAATATTATCGCACCCGCCGTACTCTCCAGACCTCGCCCCGCCCGACTATCACCTTTTCGCATCGATGGAACACTCCCTTGCAGAGCAGTGCTTCACTAATTTTGAGGAAGTCGAAAAATGGCTCGTCGAATGGTTTACATTGAAAGAGTAAAAGTTTTTTTGTAATGAAAATTTGTAGAAACCAATGGTCAATACTTTGAATAAAAAACTTTTGAGATTCCTCTAAAAATTAAGTGTTTTCTTTATCGAAAAAGCCGGCAAATTTCAACTTACACACCTGGTATATATTTTCGTCGATATTCACGCAGCGATTAGATCGTTTAGCTCCCTTACAATAAACTCAAAATTGATACTCTATATAAAATGACCACTACAGATATACACGGATATATTACTTGGGTTCCTGTCCAAAGCGATGTTGAGGAAAGTTGTAAGGCACGAACTTGGCAGGTAAGGCATAACCTCGGACAAAGTGCCCATTGCTATGAGTCTGTTACATGCAAACTGCTGCCCAAAGGATTCATAAAGTTAACTTTTTATTTTAATTAATATTCTTTCATTTTTAGATGTTGGTCGAACCAAGACTCAATCTCTAGCCTTTCGAATGGCAGTACGCAATGTTAAATACTCGGTTAACAAAGCCGCCAGAGAAACTTAGCAAAAATGGGGAAAAACCATGCGATATACGCGCTCTCAAACGAGACGACAATAAAAAATCTCATATAGAAAGGCTGAGAGTTCTCATTAAATGATGTTACAGACGCTACCAGAACGACAAGGAGTAAGAAACAGTCTTTCATTTTCTTCGAGACTGCCCTGCCTTGAGCAGATATTTGATAGCTGAGTTTGTCGTTGATTTGTCTAAGATAGCGAACCGCTGAAGCGATTTTCGGCAGATTAACTACATAATTAAAATAAAAATTATAAAGTAATCGATGTGGATGAATAATCAAGTATAAAAGTTAAAATATTTAATATTGGGTATAATGTTAAAAACATGTGATATATTTGAGTTACAAATATTATTATTTTGACTATAAATTCTAATTTGCAAAATTGAAAAAAATTAAGAAAAATCTGGATATAGTTTTTACGACATTTATCGCATTCGAAATTTTATTTTTCAGTTTAGTTATAATTTATTTTTTGTTTATTTATTTTTTTAATATGAATAAAATTAAGTTAATAAAACAAATTTACTCGAAAATATTTATATTTTAATTTTACTTATAGTACATATATAAAAAAATGTAAAAATGTGGGTTTTACCACAATTATGATCGCCAGTGTAGAAAAAAAAAACATTTCACATACTACTTGCCTACCAACGTTACAACGCATAATATGTAGACAAATGTTTTGTGTGCATAACAAGTAAGCAGCAACATCATTAATAGCTTTTTGTTTGTTTGTTAAAAAGTGGGCCATTTGGCGGTTACTCATACGCCACCGCCGCCACCACTGATGCCGCATGCATGTGGGAGACCATTCGAATGGTGTCAGTTAGTTTGTAAATACATACAATTGCACGCTTTTATAGCTAGACAAAGCACGATTTATTTATTTGTTGTTGTTGTTCTTATTGTTCTTACATATTAACAGGCATTCTTTTCGTTTATTATCTTTTTATACTTTTTTACGAGTATTTCACAATACTTTTGATACCAACTATATGCTGTCAGTTCTGACAATGAAAAATGTCATACCACAATTGTCTTTTTAATGAGCAATTGTTCAATTGCCATAAATTGTTCTAATTGTTGTGTGTGTGTGTGTGTGTGTGTGTATCATTTTTGTTTTTTTTTTCCTCTTTTATTTTTTTATGTTTTGCTTTAACCTGACCTATTGACTCTTATTTGCAAATTAATGGCAAATATGAATTGTATCGATAAGAAATTTAAGCGTTGAATGTATGAAAGGAAGTGTGCTTAAAATAGATTGTGGTTATGAAAAGATATTTTGAGCGTGTGAAAGAATGAAACAATGTTATCTCCAGCCTCTCACAAATAGCTAATGGACTTTTGCAACAAGTGACTATTTTTTTTCTTTTTAGAAATAAAGTAAAACAAATTTACATTCGCTTCAAAGAATAAGAGTCATTATTTTTCGCAATCGTCCACGCTTCTGCATCATATATTTGTCATTGAAGGTCGGGAATGACGAGCGACTTGTAAAATTTAGTTTTTTGGTGCTTTGGAGTGCAGCTAACCCGAAAAAGCGAGAAATTCTTGTACAAAATGATAAAAACATACTGTGGCTTACCTTGGATCATGGTTAAAAGACGAAAGGTTTACTAGAGCTTTCGCACCAATGTCTTTCCACCAGTAATGTAGCTGCAAGCGTCCGTCAGTCTTAAGGCAAGCAGCTAATTCAACAAATCTCGTCTTGTCCCAATTCCATGCCTTTAGATTAACTCTAGGCTGATAATTAATCTTAGATAACTCTAACTTGAAGGCGCAAAAAAACAACATAAACCGAGTTTTATACTTACTTCACTTTCAGCTTTATTATTTGTAGTTTCCAACTTCGACAGAAGGAAAGAGATAGTTGGAAAATTTGTAAATCAATGACATCTGGTTTCATCTAGAACTTGTCTAGACATCTAGGGGCGTCACTGTTCCGATGACTAAAAGAAGTTTTAGAACTAGATATTATAATCCTTTTGAACTTCACAAAAAATGTTGACATTCTATTCGGTGAACACTTTACCCCAAAATAAAATTAACCAACAATTAGCGTTATAAAGAAACAATAGGTCTATGTCAGGCGTAGCAAACAGCCTATATAGCGAAAAAAATCATGGCTTTCCCCTGGTGAAGCTGGCCCATCGACTGCAAGGCCAAATCGCTTTGGCCGTAAGACAATGCCACCAAACACAGAGGTGGGACCAGTGTGGTGTGGTGTACTACGAGTTGTTAAAACCTGGTGAAACGGTGAAGACGGATCGCTACCGACAACAAATGATCAATTTGAATTTTTGGAATGGTATCCATAATTTGCCTGAGAGATGGGCGAAATATGTAGAAACCAATGGTCAATACCTTGAATAAAAAATTTTGAGATTCCTCTGAAATTTAAGTGTTTTCTTCATCGAAAAAACCGGCAAATTTCAACTAACACACCAGGTATATTATACAAAAATAATGTGCACTTGATACTTTGTTTATAATAACAAATCTCATTTACTTTACTACAGTAATACTTTTTTTAATACTTTAAGAAGGGATCGAGTTTTATTGGGAAAGCATAAAAATATCCAAAATACCAGAAGAGCCCTGGTTTAGACGGGGGAATTTCACTTTTTTCAGATCGAGGCAACAAAAAGGTGTAAACTTTTTTTTAATTCGGCTTTTTGTATTTGGTAGAGCAATGTATCGAAAAAAAGACAAGATCAAAAAAGTGACATTATACAATGGAAGTGTTCCTAGGAAAATAAACAAATGTCTAAATTATGTTTGTTCGATTAACGTGCTATAAAATATGCACCTGTTATAGTTATAAGAAAAGAAACACAATATGAAGTCTTCTACATCACACATGTGTAGTTATAGAGTAAGCGGAGCAAGATTTACATGCCTTCTTCATTAATTCTGAAGGTGTTAAAAAGAGAAAAAAGAGTATATTTACCTTCGTTAAAAAATGCGAAGTCATAATTTTTAAGCCTTCTAGTTTATTTATATATCTAGTGGGATTCTCTGTACCTTATGAAAATCACATATCAAAGCCCGAAAAGCTATTTCAGAAATTGGAATTAAAACAAGGTATCAAAAAAGACAATATACTTTACTTCACCAGATGGGCAAGTCTGTAGCAGCTACGGTTAAGAAGTACGAGTGCAACAGCAACTTTCTGTCATATATCTATGAATATTTTCCAATAAGCGGTATTAATTAGAGTAGTTTGCTTTTGAGGCTGTAATTTTTTGACATTTGATAAGAAAAAACTACGCCAGTAATAAAAATGGAACGACACAATCTTCAACAACGCAGTGAAATTATTAAAATTCACTATAAAACTCGAAAAATAATATTGACTTATGAGGCCCATTTTCACTTCCATGGCTATCACTTCTGGGGCTCGGAAAACCCAAATGTATACTTAATATACAATACTTTTTCGAAAACGAAGCTGGAGAAATAGTTACGGTGAAGGGCTTGCGCTATCGGGAGATGATTAATGACATTATTATGACCGGAATTAGATGGTATTGATTGTTGGTTTACTTCCAACAAGACTGCGCTGGTACGTAGCAACGAAGCCATCGATCTCTTAAGGGTAAAGTTTTTTTGAATATCAAAAATGCACCTCTTATTGAGAAATCCTATATGTGCAGTGCGCAGTGCACAGTGTCGCTGGTTTCCTGTCATCGGCACATTGGATTTTGCATTTATCCCCTCGGTTTGTCGTAAAAAAAATAGTAAGGAAATAAGCTAATAAAAATTGGAAGTGGAGAAGATTTAAATTTGTATGGATTTATAGCTTCATCTGCTAATAATTCGTTTTATTCGTTTTATTAATAGCTACACTCACTCCGCTTGTTAGCATATAGAAAATATATTGTAGATATGCTGACGATGATTCCGAAAAGTATTTTCAACCTTTTGGTTTAATATTCTTTAAAAGCGTGTTTTTAGTTTTTTTAAATTAAATTTATTTTATTTTTTATTTTATTTTTTTTTTTTTGTATTTCTTCCAGATGTTAAAATAACAGATTTCGGTAAAAGAATCATTTAGCTGGGACGCTATCCCAATATGAAATATTTAAAAAGCGAATCGTTGATACATCGTGGCGTTGCAGTTAACAAAATTCTCCAAAAAACAGGGTGATATGTAGAGTGCATTCAGCATTTCAAATAAGCTGCATGTAGATATCGCCAAGTTGAAATGAATTAGTCCAAAGGAGAGTTACAAACTGACAGACAGTCAGCTAATAAACTCTTGTTAAAAAAGGCGAACAACATTATGACTTACCCTTTATTTGAACGGAAGCTGAAATCTTTATTTCTGCAAAGAAGAATAAAAAGAAAATATGATTATTGCATTTTATTAAAAATAATTAGGAATGAACTTTTTTTGAACACAGCATTATGGAATTACTACCTAAATTAAATTGCTCTCTGTACACGATCAGACAGAATAAGAGAGGCAGAGAGAAAGAAAGAGAGAATCAATTACAAAGACAGCGAAATAAATAATATTATACAGTTATATGTATTGTCATTAAATATCAATTGACCACCGAATTTGCATTCCTCATATTTGAACAAGTTATTAAAAATTGGCGTAAGACCCCAAATTGGACTATTTAAATATTGTATTAAAAAAAATCTTGTCTAGAGTTTCCATAAACCATTGGGCTATAGAAAAGTAATTTAGGTATTTGCATTAATATCATTATTACTACTTTGCTTAAATTAAAACAATTTGTTTTCCATGGATATGATAGTATATAGCTCATCATTTCGCACCACCTTAACCTTAACCTAGAATTGATGTTGATAATAACCGCAACCAAAAACGAATTTGACACAATTACTGTATTTGCTTTTGCGCGCAATACTCGTATGCAAAACCTAACTAATTGCCTAGCTGAGTAGAGGCCTATTCACTTGCCTGTTTACATGGCTGGTACTGCTGTCATGGCAATCATATACATAGGCACATAAAATACTTTCGCTCATTAAGAAATAAAATTTTTAAATTAACTCTGTGACGAATTTTCTTAAATATATGTGCATATGGTATATATCTCATGGCTGATGGGTTCGAAAACAGCAGAGCGCTGAAAATAAATTGTAATCTATATTATTAAGATATACAAGGACAGTTTGATAAGTTAGTGACTCTTGGAATTTACTCCCGTCAACTTTTTTCGTTCAATAGACTGTTATCATCTTATAAATTGATGTAAGGTTTTGTACAAGTTGAGCCATTTAGTTTGTGTTTAAACCATCGCCGAAACCAAGGAATGATTTGATAGATATTATGGAACCTTGCATCATCAACTTCAATGGCTGAGAGGTGGTTTACTGAGTTTCGTTATGGTCCTACCTGTACAAGTGATGCCGAACGTCCCTCTTCTTCTTCTATACTGGCTTAGACACCGCTTACGCGATTATAGCCGAATTAATAACATTGCTACTCGATAAAATTGATTTCAAAAGCAAAACAGAGAGAGTTCAACGGTCGCTTGCTATCCTGGTAACAAGAGCACTTCCATCAACTCCCTCAAAAGCTCTGTTAACTCTTCTCAACATCCTTCCTCTGGACCTATACGAGAAACTACAAGCAAGCTGCAATGCAATCAGACTGAATGCAACTCAACCTTGGGAGAATTGCAGTATAGGGCACCCAAAAGTATTATCTCTTGCAGAAGTGCTGAAGAAGTTGGACTACACCACCTCCTGTATGTGCTTTGAAAATCTGTTCTCCACAAGAATCCCAAACAGATGCGAGTGAGAAACCACTAAGACCCCCAACCAGGGAGCCACAGCCATCTTTACAGACGGCTCGAAGCTTGATGAAAAGTCGGCTGCGGAATTTATTCTCCCATGCTTTTATGGAACATTAATATGAGACTACGAGACCACTACGGCAGAGGGACAATTGTTACAATATACTCCAACAGTCGAGCTGCAATCAGATCGCCTCAATGTAATTGAACCAGATCAAAAGGGGTCATGAAATGTAGGAACTTTTTTAACAAAATCTCAGCTAATTATAGAATTGTCGTTGTCTGAGTACTTAGACACAGTCAATTGCATGGCAGACGAACTGGCAAGGGAAGGAACCCTTCTACCCACGATGAAACATGCACACGATGCTGGTTTAACTCTGTCAATCTCAAAGTAAATGCTCAAACTGGCCTTTAACAGGGAATCCCACTCAAGATGGTTAAAAGAGATCACGGGCAACATGACCTGACAGCTATGGCCGAAGCTGGACGCGAAAAAAAATCAAAAATATCTTACCCTTCTAGAGCGATTCTCCATAAACACAAGGATCAGTTATTATGGACACTGTTTAATGAGGCTTCACACGAAAAAAATGGGCTATCACTTTAATGGATGTTTGCCGCAGCTGCAGTGACCAAGAAGAGGAGGAGATCATCGAGTACTATATCTGTCACTGTCCAGCCTTGACATCTGCACGACACAAGTTCCTTGGAAAAATTTCTTCGACTATCTCGCTGAGATAACTTCAGCGAATATTAGAAATCTCGTTGCCTTTATAAGGCACACGAAATAGTTCAATCATTTGAGAAGGTGAAGGCAGGAGGCTCAGCGGTATCACAATGCGCCTATTGGTCTAAGTGTGCTGGTAGCAGCCGCCTCAACTCAACTCAACTGAACTCAATAAAATTGCACCATTCGTTTCTTCTTTTGGCTGTTTGACGCCAATTGGATATACCAAGTACAGTCAGGTCCTTCTCTACCTGATCTTTCCAACGGGGTACTGCATCGAAAACTCTCAAAGTTGGAGTATTTGTTGTTTCTCGATTCGCTGAACTATGTCAATGTCGCCGTATATCTTGCACAGCTCATCATTCCATCGGCTGCGGTATTTGCCGTTACCGACTCGCAGAGGAAAACTCCCGAAGCCGACTCATCAGATGTTTTCATCGTCCATGCTTCCACACTATTTAGAAGGACGAAAACAATAAGCGACTTGTAGAGTTTGGTTTTCGTTCGTCGAGAGAGGACTTTACTTTTCAATTGCCTACACAGTCCAAAATAGCACCTGTTGGCAAGAGTGATTCTGTGTTGAACTTCCAGGCTAACATTGTTTTTGGTGTTAATACTGGTTCCAAAATAAACGAAGGTATCTACGACTGTAAAGTTATGACTGTCAACAGGGACGTAGGATCCAAGTCGCTAATGCGATGACTGTTGATGACAGGAGATATTTCGTCTTGATCGGTTGTCACACGAGAAATCGTGGGTGAAATCCGTGGAATGATATTGGACGATTGGAGCATGAAAGTGTATGAGGTGGCTAAGGCTGTGGGCGGGTTTGGACAGATGTGATATTAATTTTAAGCAGAAACGACCGCATTTAGCGAAAGAAAGTGGCTTTTCATCAGGACACGGATGCTGCCATGGCAAAAATTTCACAAAATTTGACTACAAACTGCTACCTCAACCAGCACATTCTCCATATTTAGTCCCATGCGGAGATTTTTAGTATTCAAACCTTCAAAATAATAAAAGGAATATTAGAATTGGAAAAACGC
Organism: Ceratitis rosa; assembly: GCA_037013455.1. Lineage (NCBI taxonomy): Eukaryota > Metazoa > Arthropoda > Insecta > Diptera > Tephritidae > Ceratitis > Ceratitis rosa. Next base: position 18,889,215 of record JAWMAG010000004.1, read on the forward strand.
TGGACTAAATGTACAGAGCTAAAAAGAGAAATAAAATTCTTATTTCCAAGAACAAGCCACTGACTTTTCAAAACAGCCCCGGAATTTATTTATTTTATTAGCAGATAAAAAATTTCAGTTTTTCTAAACCTTTTACATACATACATATGTATCAATCAAATTTATTGGACATTTTATGAATTATAAAATGATATTTTTCTATAAAGTACCTCAAAAAGTTTAAGCCCCTCCAGAGTATCCCTAAAATAAATTTTTTGTGTCAGCCACTATTTTTTTTATTTTCTTTTTACAAGAAAATTCCAATACATTGTTCACACGCTTTCTTATTCATTGACATTTATGTATGTATGTTTATGTATATACATATATGGTATAGACGTTTTCGTACCACAAAACTGAAAGAAAGACACATGCAACTGTTTTATTACCTCTACACATCAGTGATTTTTCTCATCAAAATTTTTTTGCTATGTTCTGTTTGCCACACAAAAAGAAAAACAAAAAACCGCTAAGAACAAAAACACTCATAAATTCTAATCATAACCCTCCCCCCTCCCCACTTAAGGGCACTCAGTTGTCCAATTTTTCCGACTGCCCATGCCAACTTTTATTTGTGTAGCATTCATGCGGTCATTTGTAAATATCTATGACAATGCAACAACAACAACAACAACGGCAGCAACAATAACAATTGCTTTAACAATAACACTTGTAATGGAAATAAAACTGTCACATTTACACACTTAAGTTGTCATTAAAGCAAGACTAAAGAGTTATTTGCCTTACATACCTACAGCCTGAGTTACACTCATATCTTTATTATTATTCTAATCTGTGAGAAAACGTCGTGTTATACATATATAAATGACCACAAAAGTGGCGTAGTGAAATTTTGATGCAGAGAAAAAGCATCACGTATACGTGCTATATAGGTATGTAAATTCGTAAAAAAAAAACCTCCAATAGTTGGCAAAAAAATTAAATGAAGAACTCGACACATTAACACAAATTTTTACGGATTTATAGTTTGAAGGAATAGAAAAAAAATAGCAATATAAATTTAAATATAGCTTTCTTAATAACGAACAAAAATTCTATATAAATATTGGCGTTTTGTACCCGCTGCAAAAATTTCCGACCAGAGCACCTCCTCAAATTTAATTTTTAATTGTATAAAGATTAATTCATTTCGTGTTGTCAAGAGTAGAGGGTTGTATTTTGACATTTGTCAAACTTTACTGTTAAACCAAAAATGTTTTTTTTTTTTTAGTTAAAAGTTAGACATTTATGAAAATGAATCACTTAGCAACCGCACAATGCTAATAAATTGTTAAAATCTACTATAAAAATGGAAACTTATCGTGGCTACGTTTTGGGCTTTAAGAGAAGATGAAGCGCTTAAAGAAAATTTAAGAGACTGGATCGTTTACAAATATTGGAAGGCCTGCAGCATACCTACAGCCTGCATGCTCCACCTCAAATACTGCTACTGTTTAAGCGGGTGGGGGAGAATGTTTGAAATGTATTGTATGTATTGTAAGCTCTCTAGTCCTATGCCATAGGAGTCACCTGACACTGCGCAGACGCCAAACGGTTACTCAGCCAAGCAGCATGGTTGGCCAGACACAAACGGATCAGATAGTCAGATGTCTGATCTGGACCTTAAGATGGTCAATCCTATTGCAAACTATAAGCACTTTAACCGTAAACAAAAGCATTCATACATACCCCTACATGCTAGAATGCAGAAACTCAAATAACAGAAAGCAATTAGCCAGCGCTTAAAGTTATAAAAGTATTTACGCCCCTCGCGTAAACACTTACTTCGAGTGAAAGTAAAGGGTGGTTAAATTTTCAAAGGCCGATGTTGATTTTGAATAAAACACAAACTATTTAGGAAATTATTGAAATTTTATTTTATTATGATATATTGGTATTACTCAATTATGTATGTAACAAAATATCGGCCAAATGAGCGCCGCGACCTCGGCGGCACACCTCCATACGATGGTCCAAATTTTCGATGACGCTGAGGCATAATGGAGTTTCTATGCCGTTAATGTGCCGAATTATCTCATCCTTTAGCTCTTGAATTGTTGCTGGCTTATCGACGTACACCTTTTCTTTCAAATAACCCCAGAGAAAAAAGTCCAACGGTGTCAAATCACATGATCTTGGGGGCCAATTGACATCGCCATTACGTGAGATAACACCGCCATTGAATTTGTTGCGCAAAAGAGCCATTGTTTCGTTAGCTGTGTGGCAAGTGGCACCGTCCTGCTGAAACCACATATCGTCCACATCCATATCTTCCAATTGTGGCCATAAAAAATTCGTTATCATCTCACGATAGCGAACACCATTCACAGTAACTGCCTGACCGGCCTCATTTTAAAAAAATACGGCCCGATGATGCCGCCAGCCCATAAACCGCACCAAACAGTCACTCTTTGTGGGTGCATTGGTTTTTCGACAATCACTCTTGGATTCTCATTCGCCCAAATGCGGCAATTCTGTTTATTGACGAATCCACTGAGGTGAAAATGTGCCTCATCACTGAAGATGATTTTCTTCGAAAATTTTCATAATAAGTCTGGATAACTTTAACACGTTGTTGGATTGTGTATCTCTCCATGGTTCAAATTGAGTAAGTCTGAAATAGAGAAATGTCAAATTAAATTCGGAAAAAAACTTGGCGTTTAGGTGTGGTTCACATTCAACATCGGCCCTTACAATTTAACCACCCTTTATGTACCCAAACTTTTGTTTTTTTCTGCTGCGTACGGCGCCGAATCGATTATCTACGGTCTTCGTGTACACCCTCATCTACGGTCGCTATATTTTGTAAATAACGGCCGCCGAAGGCCGTTAAGAGAGGTTTTATATAAATATAAGTGTGTACATATGTATGTAAAAAATGTATCTCCAAAAAAATAGTTGAAAAGATGAAGGGAAATCATCGCAACGAATTGGCAAACGCTGTGCGGTCACGTGGAAAATTGCAAATATATATGTACGTACATACTACTTACTTTCAACGACATTTGACTTGGCACAAAGTGTCCTATTTAATGTCAAGAAAATAGAAACGAAAATGCAACTACAACAACAACAACAACAGAAAATTATAATAATAAACATAATAAAAAAAACAATAAGAATCCACAAGAAAAATATTAGAGCGCAATAAATGGCAATGAAGAGCATGAAAATTTGGCATAAATAAGCAAAAACTACAACAACAATAACCAAAATGTTGCACACTGCATTGCACAGAAATGTCAACTAAACGTCGAACATTTGCTCGTTCAATAAAAGTCAAAATATTGAAAGCCAAGCAAAGCAGCAAGGCAATCAAAGCCAATGGGCGGTAAAAAGTAGCGAGTATGGCAAGTAATATAACCCTAAATATGTATTATAGGTATGTATATGTGCATGCAACATGGTGCTTAACAGCGGCCAATTGCATTCCACCTACCGCCATCCATCTGTTTGTCTGCCTGTCTCCTATGCAAGTGGCATGTGTGCCACATTAAGGTTAAAGTGAGCGTTGAACGGTGCACAGCAATAACAACAAGTGCAGTAAATAAATGCTGCAACATGCACACACATGAATGCTTAGCTATATGCAATTTCAACAGCAACTGCATATTGTTTAATAGAACAGAACGAATTTAGTTGAATGTTGCATGCCACATAAGAGTCGTTACACACACACATGTACCATATTTACTTCTAACGTCATAACTGCAACAAAAATACATATAATGACTCAATACACAACTACAAATCATAACAGATGAAATAAGAACAATAAAGACAACAACAACAACAGTAACAAATTGCAAGAAACCTTGATACGCGTTAGAACGATGCGGTAAACCAAACAGTAATGAGCAAATGTGCACTCTGCCGGAAAAATGAGTAGCAACAGCAACAAAAATAAGCGACGGCAACGTTACGAGTAAGTAGAGCTATAAAAATGAATGCGGTTGTTGCAACAACTAGCAAAAAAATATCTACGATATGAGTGTGTGGGCCAGGGAAAATTACATTAAACTAAACATTATAGACAATTTTCTTCATGTCACTTGAAATCAGAGCAATTTGTGCCAAATTTATTGCATTGAAAAGTGCAAAGAGAAATTTCTCACATTTTTATGCCCTGCTGAGTGCCAATAAATGAGATTCCAGAGCGTTAAACAAGCAATGGGCAAAAAATGTGGCACGGAAAAATCTAAAAAAATGGAAATGCTGGCCCTGAAAAGGATTAAAACTGAGGGTAGGGGACCATTACATTGGAGATTTTAGTCTAGCCATACATAAAATATAATAAAATTAACTATAATTAAGTAAAATAAACTAAACCAATATAAAATAAAATAAAACGAAAAAATAGATTAAAATAAAATATAATAAAGTAAAATTAAATATAAAAAAATTTAAACAAAAATTAATTAATATAAAAAAAATTAAATGGGATATCATATGGAAAATAAATTTAAATTATATTAAATTATATTAAAATATATTAAATTAAAGTAATGATTAAAAATAAAATAGACTGACATAAGTAAAATAACATAAAATTAACATAAATCAAAATAAAATAGAAAGAAATAAAATAAAATAAAATAATATAAAATAAAATGAAATAAAATAAGAAAGAGAAAAATAAAATAAGAACAAATAAAATAAAATAAAATAAAATAAAGTAAGAAAAAAATAAGATTAAATTAAAACAAAACAAAAAGCAGAAAGTTAAATAAAAATATAAAATTAGAAATTAAATTAAATTAAACTAAAAATGAAATAAAAGATAAAATAAAACAATTTAAAAAATGTCAGAAACAAAAAATTATTATAATAATAAAAAATAAAGTGAAGCTAATTAAATTGAAATAATAAAAAAATATAAAATAAAGTAAAATAAACAAAAACTACACACAATTAATACATACAGTTATATAAAAGAAAATCAAAAAATAAAATTAACATAAATTAAAATAAAATAGGAGAAAATAAAATAAAATAAAATAGAACAAAATGAAAAAATTATAATTAAATAAAATAAAATGAAACAAAATAAGAAAAGAGAAACAAAAAGTAAATTAAAATAAATTTATATAAAATAAAACAAAATGTATTAAAATAAAATTAAATTAAATTAAATTATATTACATTATAATAATGAATAATAAATCGAATAGACTACAATAAGTAAAATAAAATAAAAAAATTAAATATATTAAAATAAAATAAAATACTAGAAAACAAAATAAAAGAAAAAATGAAATTAAATCAAATTAATGAAAATAAAATGAAATGAAATAAAATAAGAAAGAGTAAAATAAAATAAGAAAAAATAAAATAAAATAAAATAAAGTAAGAAAAAAATAAGATTAAATTAAAACAAAATAAAAAGCAGAAAGTTAAATAAAAATATAAAATAAGAAATTAAATTAAATTAAAAATTAAATAAAAGATAAAATAAAATAATTTAAAATAAAATCAAATACCTATCAAATTAATATACAATAATTAAAAAAAATAAAATGAAGTTAATTAAAATCAAAAAAATAAAATAATTTTAAAATAAAGTAAAATAAACAAAAACTGCACAAAATTAATACATGCAATAATATAAATGAATTAAATTAAAATAAAATAGAAATATCTAAATTAAGTGAAATCGATTAAAGTATAAAAAACAAAGTAAAACATAATATCATATAAATAATATAATGATGAAAATTAGCTTAGCCCAAGTTTTATTTCTACGTTACTACATAGTACTTAAGAACAACATAACGATACGTCATGGTGGCTTTAAATAAAATATAGAAATCATTTTATATTTCATAATTGGTATTATTGAGGTCGGAAATAATTTGAAGTATATTGAACCCAAAGACAACTTTTTTGAATAGGTCGGCCTCTGATCTGCTTCCCTTCGCCTATTGCCCATTCTTCTTCTTTGTCCGGAGACCAATCCGAATTCATGCAAATTATCGAAATCAGTTCAGATGCTTTATTAGTTATTAATGTAGTAACTAACATCACTCTCGTCTATATATATTAATATAAATATTTTGAATTATTAAGCCAAATAAATAGTTCACGGTATATACTGCTCATAGATGGCGAGCTGAAAAGTGCAATTAGAGAGAGGTATTCCCAAAGATAAAATGAAAATAAACAGAAAATAGGCAAACTAAAAGCAAACCCGAAATATGTCAATGCGTCATTATATTTTTTATGAAAAACCCAACTCCTCTTCATTTGAACTACTCTGAGACAAGAAAAGTAAACACGTCTCTATAGTACATAGGTATATGTATGTTTGTGATGCAAAAGCATGATATCAAAATGTATACTCGTCGGGGGTATACAACCGCTGCAGATTGAAGCGGAAAAGTGTAGGTAATTTTTCTTCGAGACTTTAATAGGGTAATGAAAAAAGTAGTAAATTTCAAGAGTAGAGCTTTGCGGAGCCACAGTACGCATGAGTTGTAGATTGGAGGGCTATAAAGTACCGCCAACAAACGCACAAGCACTGAAGCTCCCACCCATATCACTATAAGCACATAAACCTGTGCACGCAAGCTACTAACAACTCCCACAAGTGTTTGCCGTGGACAAAGAGCCACTCCGCGGTGCAAGCTTCAGTGCTCGCCGTGTAGCAGAAAGTTGCACACATGAGAATGAAAAGTTGGGAACGTGTACTCGTGCCTTGATGCACACGTGTATTTCTGTTTGACTACGTGCAACAAGTTCTACACGGCAAGGTATCATAACTCAATGCATAAATGCAACACTGACACAAAGTGCAGTCGTAAAAAATGCAAATATACGCACACACGCACACTTTGCAAATTGTTGTAATGAAGTTGGATTGCACCCAGGTGTGTATGGAGGTAGCGCATGAGTGGGGATATCGTTGGAAATTTCAACTCAAGTGGAAAACAACTCACAAACTAATGAAAGAACGGTATTCTTTCCAACTTTTTTGTTGTTTATTTTACCGAAGAAAACGATTTGTTGTCATACTTTATTGCCAGAATTATGAGTTTGTCGCTTTATTGGAAATTTATGATGCGTAGAATTCTTATGAGTGTAAACAATGATTTTATTTTATGACAGTCTACACTGTGTTGCTCAAGAAGATACCAACCAATACATACTCGTATACATACATATGTGCAGTCACTACCACCTCAAAGATCTTGTAAGGAAATAGGTTAGTCTCACAATAAAATAAAATTAAGGCATCAGTCAAGTGGTTGGCGGTGCTTACTATCATCCGTAAGGTGCTGGGTACGTGTTCTGGATTCACCAACATCTTAAATTGTGAAAAATCAATTTAATAAAAGTTAATTTTTTAATTGCGTCAAGGATTGGCGTAATGAAGTGAGTCGTGGGAGAATCCCTCTCAATCCGGAATAGAATGTTTTTGTCCAATGTATTTATTTGAGAAATTAAAACCCATTGCCAACAAACTGTGTCAGATCTAAACAGTGTGGCTTTAGAACAGATATTCACTATGCGCTGGAAAAGACCCGTGAAAACATAATCGATCAATACCATCACTTCCAACTTTCGTTATGCTTACTCCAGATTGAATAATCGAAGACAATGGATCTAGTGGTGAATCCGGCCAATGTTAAATCTCAAATCATCAAGCAAACATTTCGTCTATCTAAGGAATAACATCAACACTATAAAAATCTTCAACCTTGAAATCCAGCACAGAATCACTCATGCCAAAAAGTGTTACTTTAGATTGGGTTGTCAATTGAAAAGTAAAATCTTCTCTCGACGAACAAGATCTAACTCTAAAATTCGCTTATCAATTCTGTACTGATATATACAGAAGTAGCATTCGATACGTCAGTAAAAGTGTCCTAGCGAAAACCAAAACTATAGATGATAGAACGGTTTAAGAGGTGTATGACATCATTAACGTATATATTATTGGCACTTTGTACCCGCGGAAGCGATTTTCGGCCGAGCTACCACTCTAATTTGTGGTATGCGCGTTGATGTTTTCCAAAAAATGGAGCAGCCTACAAGTTATTCGGAGCGGCCCAGAGTGTCAGTACGCAATGTTAATTACTCGGCTCTTGTGGTCGCTTAGAGAACTCAGAGAGAGCTTCTGCACTGTCTAAGTGATGTCATTCGGATGGATGAGAGCACAGCAGTTTTGGAAGTAAGAAGAAGATACCCACGCCATTTGAGAAACGAGGTGGGCTAACGACCGAGATTCACTTGTGGCTTCCATTTGACATCAAACATGAATATAAAACTTAAAGTCTCCAATATACTATAAAGCATCCACCGTACATGTATGTATCTTCGACATCTTCAAATTACATTCCCCATGTATCAAAAATTCAGTATTTCAATATTCAGTATAAGGTTTGTGGCAACTAATTCGGACGATATAATTCATCTTCCCGGCTGTTTGGAGAACAATTTGTGCAACAGCCAAACCGGTTCGTGCAAAAGTGTGCTCAACCAACCGTCAATATTAACTCGACACCGATCGCTGGTATTTAAAGTTTCGTGCGTTTTTTGTACAGGACTTTACATAAAAACCTCGGTGTGAAGGTTCATAGAATCCAGTTGATTCAAGAATTATAACCATCCAATCAATGGGCTTAAAATCACTTAGCTGAAGATAACTTTTTGTACGAATAGATTACCGGCGGCTACATTAAGAAGCAATACTTACATTACAACATTTGAAGTTCGAAAAACACACATACCTAAGGAATAACGAATGCATCCCCAGCGCTTTCATTGACCCGTTTCATCAATGGCGAATGATATCGTGAAATTTTTAAAGATTATTTGTTTCTAAAAAATCGCTTCAGCGGTTAGAAAGCACCAATTATATATACCTACATATATTTCCAAATATCGAAGAGAATAATGTGGGTGATGTGTGATCTCAAAAGGTCGGCTCTTCTTGACACACAACACGCAGTATCAATAAATAATATGGGAAAGACAACGAAACTTCAAATTATTTATATTGTATTCGTTAGAGCGTGTGGGTTCGTGAAAAAACTATCCGAAATCGCCTGAGGTCAGTTGTGTAATCATCCGATCGACTTGAAACTTTTATAATTGTATTCAGCATTTCTTGGATATTTCGATCGGGTTAAAGAGTATAAATCTGGCATGGAAAATACCGTCAGTTTTAAATTTTAACTTTTTTCAAGACGACGATATTTTTTGGAATTTAATAGTTTTACCTCAACTGTGGGTCACTTGAGAGTTCATATGATGCCTTTTTGACTCTTTTCATTTCAGGTACTCTGAAGAATGATAGGATAACAGTAAAGTGGAAACTTGTTTTTTCGGATCTCCGTGGGATTGCGCATATCTCGTAATAAATTCAAGATTTCTATTTGAAAAAAAGAGAGACCCATCATTTTGTTACTGATAAGACTAATTGCGGCACTCATTATTAGTATATAGATTGGTAAAAAATGTGCTGGAGAGATTTCCCATGAATATTTGTGTATGAAAGGTGTTAGTGAGCGTCTGGTAACGCAAATGCTCACTCCGCTCGACAAGCAGCGATGATTGGAAGGTTGTAAAGGTTTTTTAAAATTTTGCCAAGATGATTTTGATGAAATTTACAACCTTATTACAGCTGATGAAACTTGAATTCCTCAGTATGATCCCTATCTCAAATAGGAGTCGATGCAGTCTATAAAAAACGGAAGAGGCCACCAAAAAATTCAAAGTGGAAATGTCGTCGTCGAAGATTATTGTTACCATTTTCTGGCATAGCGCAAGAATATTATTAATTGATTACTTGCCAAAAGGGAACTACCAATAATACACTAATTTGTTGAGTCAGGCGCGTGAGGCAGTCTTACAGAAGAGACGGGACCGGTTAGCGCGCGGAGTGCTGCTTCTTCAAGACAACGTACCAGTTCACATCGTTCGGGTTGCGAGAGATGCCTTAAGAGCTACCAGATTTACAGAAATTGGCCATCCGCCCTACAGTTCGGATCTAGCTCCCAGCGACTTTTTCCTTTTTTCAAATTTAAAAATACACAGGCACAAAGATTTTCAGACGACATTGAGATGAAATCGTAGGTAGAACCCCATTTTGAAGAGAAATCTAAAGAATATTTTTTTAGGCCTTGTAATCACAATATGAAAAGGGTATTTAACTTGAGGAAGACTATAGTACAAAAAAAACGTAAAACTATTCATTTGTTTCACTAAGTAGTTTAAGCTGTAAACTTATCACCGCCCCTCGTAAGTAAAGATACCTTATATATAGGTACTGGTTGATACTGGGAAACATTCAATGGAGAAGTTTTCTTTTAAAAAAAGAATTTTAAAAATCATCTCTTTTTATTGTCACAGTGGTTGAGTCCCCTAACTCACAAAATAATTTTTTTATTTAAGCTCAATATTTTTTTTCGCTTCATATGACTTTTTCCTCGTATTTTTATTAACCACGAAACTTCCTCACTTGTTAAGTGTAATCTTCTATATAAACTATCAATTAGATTGTTTCCTCAGACTTTACACAAAAATGCAAATGAGTACTTAATTCATAGTCAGTCTTAGACAATTACGGCGGCGCAATCAAATGCAGAAATTATAACTGTTGCTTGTCACATGAAGTTGATTTATGACGCCACATATGTATGGTATGTAATAAATCGTTGGAAGGCAAGCGTGAGCAAATCAAAACCGTTGGTCAATTTCCCTCCCAACAAAAAGGTGTGCCGCTACAAAAGTACATATGTTGGTCTTTCCTTAGAATTCGCAAATAATTGCACCCCTCTGACCAGCAGGTTAATCGTTCGTGATTTTTCTTCTCACCACATGCCGTTTTCTAAATTGCTTATGATTTTCCTTCAGTATGATATTACCTGCACTGCTTCTTGTACTTTTCACCGGCCTGTTTGCCATGAGTAAAGAATTTATTTCATTTTTGATTTTGTGTTGCAAATAAAATTGTTACTTCTTTTGTTGGCTTCATTAACTTAATTTTGCATATTTTCCTTTATTAATGTACTTTTTCTCACTTTAGCTTGATTTCTTTAACCTCTGCACTCATCTACATATGTATGCACATAGGTATGTACTCGTACACGTTTATCTGACCAAGTTGTCTGGCGTTTAGCTTGAGGCACTGCCTTTTATTGCCCTTTTATTTTACTGCGCTCGATTAAGTACATATTGCTAGCGGACATTTTGTATATTTCTACATATATATATACTATATATATGTAATTTTGTATTTATGTATTTTTGTGTGAATTTCTTGCACGCTCAATTTTTCTTGCTGCCATAATTATAATTTCTACTACTTTTCTACTACTTTTTTCCTAACACTTTTTTTCTGTAATTCTTGAGTTTTCCTTAAATTCAGTAAATTGTATAGTGTTGTTGTTCCTTTAAATTTTGTTGTTTTTCTTGTAATTGTAAAGTTGCAGCTGTTGCTTTTAATCGCTTTATTAATTGCTACCGCGTAGCGTACAATTTTCACTTTTTCCTCTGCCTTTTTCTCACTCGTTTCTTGGAATAACTAAAACCACCGACAGCCAATTTCATTATATTTTGTATTTTGTCATTTTTTTTTTTTGGCCATAAACTACAACAAAGTGTGTTTTTGGTTATTTTATTGCGCATAATTTTCTAGCCTATGCGTTGATTTGCCATATCTCTGTGCGTACATATTTATTTTTGCACATTTTAATTGTATTTTTAACACTTTCTTGCTATCTTTATGCTTTACAATTTGTAAATTTTTGTGTTAACATTTTTTTTTTATTTTAGCAAATATTTTATAATTTTTTATGACTTTTTATTGTTTTGTCTTCAATAAAATATTTGACTTTTCTTCATTGTTTTTATATGTTTTTAAATGTTTTCTGTAGAAATCAGCAATTGTTTGGTGAACTTTAATTGCGGCAAGCTTCCAGGTCAGATCGTAAATGTGTTTTACAACTTTACCAATTTGTTATAACCTCAAATGTTTTATATTTTTCTTATACGAAAGCATTCCAATGTAGATAATGCGAAGTGATTTCACATTTTCGATAACTTTCTTATTTCTTTTTTTTTTGTTTTTCAAGAATCTTCGATCAGCAAAATTGTACGCTTACATTTCTGTTATTAACCAAAACTTTGGAAAGCTCATTAGTAAGAGCAGAAGCCGGCGTCCATAAACTCCGCGCAGAAGATGAAATACTTTTTCTACTTGTTGCTTTGCAAATGAGCCCTTTGATATGTTTTCAGGTCAAACAAATTACCTATCAAGACTTTTTCATTTTAGAATCGCGAAAGTTGTCTTCAGTCTCTCCCACACGTCCTTCGACATCACTCCAAGCTAAGTATTCTTGGTTAGAGCTCAGCTTTTATTACTTCGGTTAATAATGTAATGTAGTGCATTTTGTACTTTAAAGTTTCCAAGGGTTTTCTAGGCGCATTCACTGTCACATGAAGTTTGGCAATCACCACTTCCGTAACCAAGGCCAAAGTTTTCAAATTACTCGTAAGTCTAATGTTTAGGCATCGGTTTCTCGACGCTATTTTGGACGTTTTTTGTTATCTATTTCCATTCAGGCTAAAATGCGCAAGCATTGTTTTATGCTGCTTTCAAAACTTTACTTGCCTTTATGGGCTCCTGGGAACTTGTAACTTAGTATATATACCTTTCATCCTTCATTTTCTACTGAAGTTCCGTTTTCAGCGCAGAGAAGCCTCTTTATATCATTGTATAAGTCCTTACCATAAAATGAAATCAGGAAATATTTAACAAAATCAAATAGTTTTTTGGAAACAGAATTTCAATTGGTTCCAACCACTTGAGTAGTAGTGCCGAATAGCACAACAGTATAAGGTTCTCATTGCATGATCGTGCTCTGCAGATCTTATTATTTTCTCCAATATCGAATTGCAGAAATCACACAGAATCTGAAACCCAATTTGGTACTGAACGGCTCGAAGAGATCCTTCCAAATTCTGACTGCGCTTGAGCTGTTGTCCAGCGTCAGTTTACACAGCCGTATAAGTTTTTTCGGGGATACCAAGTTCACACTTAGCGGCGTAGAAGCAGTTTCTTATTTTCTCACAGACTTGGCATATGGTCAATATCTGGTCAATGGTGGATTTACCAAATCTAAGCCAACACTTAAAAGATCCAATTAGGCACTTGACGCTGGGCTTTATTCTCTCACACAATACGCTTGATTGAACCTGGCATGCGATATTGAGAGGGTTAATCCCACAGTAATTGCCACATACCCCTTTTTATGAATTAGGCAGAATACACTTAGGCTACAATCGTCCAGTAGAGAAGCTGATGCATGTACGAGTATATTGTCAATTCTTTGCCAGCGTAAGCAATCAACTCCAGCCGCCAAGTTGTTCTTTAAGCGGGCATTCGCTATTCGGATCTCGAACATCTTTCACTGCCGTTCAACAAACTTCAGAAGTGTTCTAATCCCACACTAACTACGCACTGGTTCGACGTCTAGGCTACAGTAACTTTTGATGTCATACACAATTTTACATTCGGTGCCGTAATGTACATATACGTACTTACAACGATATCAGAATACACACAGTGAGCCATAAAATGATTTTAACAGAATCTGAAGCCCTTTTCCGTAGACTACGTCAATAACCAGCTACTCATCTACGAGGATTTCTATTTATATCTCGGGCTTTGACAAATTTAGTGTTTCTATCTTGAAATTTATTTGTAAGGTTTGACATTTTTTAAGTATTGTTATACAAACTCAGAATGTTTTGAAATGCAACGATATTTGTTTTGTCTACACTACTTGAAAATATTTCAACTCGCTTTAATTTTTTACAAAACTTTCGATGCGGATTAACTTAGGAACATTGCATCAATGAACTCAATTCAATTTTGGTTAATAAAGCTTCATCAAGGACCAGTGTTTGTTGATGGTATAGTGAATTTATTCGATGTCGTAGATCACAAGCCGCAATTGCATAAAGCTGTGCATAGAGTGATATTGCAAGACCATCTTGTGACCTATCGTGAGATTGAGGCAACTATAGGTATTGCTGGCACAACAAACATTCAATACTGCTCAAGAAACGGCTCGTGTTGATCGGTCGAGAAAATGTAAAAAAAATACGACAGCGGTGTTTCGAAACGGTGCTTCGTCTATGACATCGAGTCACGCAGTGAATCGTGGATTAACGCGTATGCGCCCGAAGGTAAACAGCAATCGACTACATGGGTGTTTAAAGATGAACCGAATCCACCAATAGTTGTTCGCGCACAAAGCACGCCCAAGCAAATGGTTGCCAATTTTTTTTGAACATGCCGCAACCGTACCTCTAGAATAACGCAGAATAATAAATTTTGAATACACAACCATTTGTTTGCCAGTAGCCTTTCAAGGAATCAGAAAAACCAACCCCTGAAGGGGGACCACTCTTCACCACGATAATGCGAGTTCTCACCCATCGACCTTATCAACTGTATTTTTGAGCACTCAAAACATCGATATGATGAGTCATCCACTGTATACTATCTCAATCAGAGTGAAAAAGGTGCTTCGGCAATTGGTTCAAACGCTTGCAAAAGTAGATAGAACTTTTTTTGTTTGTAACCACTGATGCGATTTTCGGCCGTATAAGATCTCAATGGAGAATATTTTGAAAAACAATAAAGCGATTTTCCTTGATTAATATTTGTTTTTGTTTTCTAATTTCGAATTTTAAACCACAAGAAGAAAAACAATTTGTTTAAATGCATCAGAGACCGAAGGCATCTCTTTCAAAGAATAAAGAATTTTCACTTTTTCTCACTAGTCAACGGACAATTGGGCAATCGCCCGAAAAAACCTCTTTGATATACCCATACTGATATACAAACTTATGTACATACATACTATATGAAGGTATGTAAATTTGTGTATTTTATGACCACACCACACGAGAGACGTCAGCTTGTATTTATGGCATTTTCTAAAGAATGCCGACTCCTTGCGACAATCCAGCTGGTGCTGCTGGCCGAGGTGTTGAACTTTAATATCCATAACATACATATACAATGTACGTAAAGGGTGGTTAAATTTTCAAGGGCCGATGTTGATTTTGAATAAAACACAAACTATTTAGGAAATTATTGAAATTTTATTTTATTATGATATATTGGTATTACTCAATTATGGACGTAACAAAATATCGGCCAAATGAGCGCCGCGACCTCGGCGGCACACCTCCATACGATGGTAAAAATTTTCGATGACGCTGAGGCATAATGGAGTTTCTATGCCGTTAATGTGCCGAATTATCTCATCCTTTAGCTCTTGAATTGTTGCTGGCTTATCGACGTACACCTTTTCTTTCAAATAACCCCAGAGAAAAAAGTCCAACGGTGTCAAATCACATGATCTTGGGGGCCAATTGACATCGCCATTACGTGAGATAACACGGCCATTGAATTTGTTGCGCAAAAGAGCCATTGTTTCGTTAGCTGTGTGGCAAGTGGCACCGTCCTGCTGAAACCACATATCGTCCACATCCATATCTTCCAATTGTGGCCATAAAAAATTCGTTATCATCTCACGATAGCGAACACCATTCACAGTAACTGCCTGACCGGCCTCATTTTGGAAAAAATACGGCCCGATGATGCCGCCAGCCCATAAACCGCACCAAACAGTCACTCTTTGTGGGTGCATTGGTTTTTCGACAATCACTCTTGGATTCTCATTCGCCCAAATGCGGCAATTCTGTTTATTGACGAATCCACTGAGGTGAAAATGTGCCTCATCACTGAAGATGATTTTCTTCGAAAATTTTCATAATAAGTCTGGATAACTTTAACACGTTGTTGGATTGTGTATCTCTCCATGGTTCAAATTGAGTAAGTCTGAAATAGAGAAATGTCAAATTAAATTCGGAAAAAAACTTGGCGTTTAGGTGTGGTTCACATTCAACATCGGCCCTTACAATTTAACCACCCTTTACATACGAGTATATCGCCTCTTTCCACACCTCGATGTGTGAATAAAGCAGTTTGGTTTGTATGTACGTATCTATGTACGTATATTCGTTCATTTGACTCCATTAAAAAATGTGAAAGTGGTTAAACCAGAAAATGCTTCGTTCAAAAAAAATGAAATAAAATAAAATAAAATAAGTACAATACAAAAGTGCCAACAGCAAAACTCAACTACGGATACTGCTGGCTGCATTTGAGAGACGGCAATAGCAGCAGTGGCAGCGTCAGTAAAAGCAACAACTGAAAATTCCTGTCAATTGGAATAGAGTTGTTGAGAGTTGCTGTTGTTGCCGTTGCTGTTGTCATGGCATGCGTCTGTATCGTGTGACCGATGAGCTGTTGTGGATGCTGAAATCTAAATAAATTCTGAATTTTTTCCAAACTTTTGTTTACCTTTTTTCTGGTTCGATGAATATTTAGTTTTTTTTTCTTTCTTCTTATGCAGTTGTTGTTGTTGCTACAACTTAAACAGGTTAAGTGTTATCACTGTCATTCGAATTCTCGGCCGCACGCAAGTTTGTACGTATGTACGAGTACATACATATCTGCGTATGGTATATTCAGTAAAAATTTATAAACATTTCTGTTGTTGTTGTTTGCATACTGTCATAATTACTTGAGTGAAGCTTTGAGGTGTGCTGTTGACACTGTTTTTGGTCGTAATTGAAAGTTGTTGCTGTTTCTGTTTTGCTGCTATTTAGTGCTGTTGTTGTAGAATTAGTAACAATAACAACAATAGTTTATTTTCTGGGTTTAAGAAATTAATTGGTTGTGGAAATGTCTATCCGATATTTTTTTCTGAATTTTTGTTGAATTTTTTTTTTTTTTTTTATTATTATTTTTTCCATAAAAACTGGATTTTTTTCTAGTTTACTGTGCCATTAAACGAACTGATTTCTTGTTCTAAATTTATAGAGTGTTGGAAATAAATATTAAGGGTAATTGTTTATGCTAACGTTTGTGTTTGGAATTTTGTAGCATGGCCTTGCAAGAATTGCAGCAGATATTGAGTTTGTTTGTTGACCAGCATTTTAGCTAGAGGTGTGTGAAAAATAGAGCCTCTTTGTTCTTTGGAAAAAAGTTTTTTTTTTAATTAATAATCTTGTTAGTAGAAGATTTGGATCAATAGATCATGTGCGCTCCCTCCTTGAACAGCTTACGTAAACATAAAAAAACAGAACATTACGAAACAGCTTTCTGTCAAAAAAGTATACTTTTCACTCATTTGATAAAGAGTATTTAATCAACGGTAAGAACAATTTGGATGTTGGTGGCACCGGGACTTGAACCCGAGCCTTCCGAATGTCTGAAATAAATATATCATCCAGCATAGCATCTTTCATACAATATATGATTAATATTATATGTCTAGAAGTGTCACAGAGATTGGTTGAACAAGTATTCGTATCCAATTTAAATCAAAGTAGTCTGACTTTTTTCCATACCCAATTCCCTCACAAACTTGTATTTCACCTATAATTAATTTTATGAATCTACCCTCGTAGACCTAAATAGTATTTGAATTCTATTTATAGAATTTAATATCACATACGAATCTATGTACGAGGGGATTAACAAAAGTTCGGTCAGTTGGTGACTTTCAATTTGTTTTCAAATTTTAGAATGAAACGAAATTCCACCACCAACGCAAACAGAAATTTGCCATGTGATTCTCTTCGAGTTTCGGCGTAATTTAGAGCCAATACAAATATTCAGTGAATGCTGAATTGCATATGGAACGATTGCTCCGTCTTTAGAGACTATTTCTAAGTGGTTCCGAGGAGAACGAGCCCCGAGAAGCTCGACCAAAATCTTCCATTGATGACGGCACTGTAGCTCTGGTGAAGTCCAAAATTAACGAAAACCCCCAATTGACACAAGAAATGATCGCTAATGAATTGGGCTTGAATGCCATGGCTGTATTGCGAATATTAAGTAATCATCTGGGATACACGAAGAATCTGCTCGATGGGTAACACGAATTTTAAATGAGGCCCAAAAAGATACTCGAGAACATTTTGCTCAATTTTTCCTAAACAAATTCGAAAATGGTCAGTCTAACAACTTAAGTAAAGTCGTTACTGATGACGAATCCTGATTTTAGAAGTACTATCCGGAAACCACCTTTTAATTTCTGGTTATTTCCAAAAATTAAAAAAAATTTAAAAATAGAAGTCTTTAATAGCAACGAGGAGATAATTAATGCGGTTAATGAACTTGCTAAGCTTAAAAAGCAAGATTTTGAAAACTGTTTTCAGAAGTGGATCTATGAGCTTAAGAAATGCATTGAAATCAACAGCAATTATATACAGAAGACAAATGTTACGAATAAACACAAAAAGAATTTTGTTTTCTGGTCAACTTAACGAACTTTTGTTAATACTCTCGTAAGTATAGGGATATCTATTTCAGGGATTCAAAAATGCAGAGTTGTATTTTTATATTTGGTAAACGTAACTGTCCTGCCAAACATGTTTTGTTTTAGTAAAAAGCCAAGAATTTATGAATATGAATCACTTAACAAACAAACAATGCATTAAAATTGGTAAAGCCTATACAAAAGTAGCGATACAAACATGGCCACGTTTCGTGCTTTAAGAGGAATTATGGTGCATATAATAGTCCAACTATTCAATCAATTTTCAAAATTTTAAAGAAATTTGAAGGGAGTTGATCGTTTATAGATATTGTAAGGCCTAAGCGTCATCGCTTGGCTCGTTCCACCTCAAAGTAAAGCCGAAGGCCGTAATTCGTATATACACGTATGTATGTTGACGTTCTCAAGAGCTTGGAATTTCTCACGGTAGCCATCTCATTTTGGGCTCATTCACCGAACGTGCGGACACGCTTGATGGTCGTTCGGCTATAGTTCTTGCACGAGTTGGATTTTGTAAGCCCTCAAACCTAGATACCTTCACAAAATATTCCATAAACTGAATGAGCACATCTCCAATGGTTGGGCGTGATGGCGGTTGGGTTCATTCGGATCTCTTTGAAGCTTCGCGTCATCCACGGGAGTAAATGTGGTGTGAAACCGATCCATGGTTGCTCGAATAACCGACTCCGATGAATAATGATGCCGATCGAATATTGGACGCAGCACGTGAACTGAACCATTATTGTGGTAATAAATTTACACGATTATTAAAAACCATATGTCTAGAAAAAACTCCCTTTAAACGTGGTCCCATTTTACGCCATTGAGTTAATAGCTAAAATTAATTTTAATTCTACTTTCCATCGGATTGTATCCTCTGATGAGTAGTTAGAGCATTTATACCTTCAATGTATAGGGTTATCTATTTTACGGTTTCGAAAATAAATGTATATAAAATGCATTTTAAAAATATTTTTTTTTTAATAAAATTCTTTTTTTTTATCATAAAGTTTGAAATAATCACCTCGGGATTTTTTGCAAACTTCGATCCGCTTACGCTAATTTTCGACCACTTTTTTTTGCACATATTGGGTTATATCTTAGCCATCACTTGACGAATGTTTGCTTTCAAATGTTCAAGACTTAAAAGTTTATCCGCATAAACACGGTCTTTCACGTAGCTCCACAAAAAACTATACAACGGTGTCGAATTGCACGAGCTTGGTGACAACCAAAAGAAGAGAGGTTCACTTTGGACGGAAAATTTCTCTCGCTTTTGTTATGTGGCGTATGGATCGTCCGTCTTGTTCACATTAAAGATTGCTAAAAAAATATGAACAAATACTATTCTAGAAACTCTTCTACAAGCGAAAGGTATCTTCTTCTCTTCTGCATTAAACATTTATTAAAATCAAAACGTATTTTTCATAAACTACCAAACTATGTCATAAATTTATGCGTAGATGTTCATCATAATCCCATTAAAAGATAAAAAAATGTAAGCCAGAAATATTTTAATTTACAGTTATATAATCTTTAAATTCTCACATAAATATATTAATCCGCTTTAGCAAAACTGAAAGACTTGATTCATACATACTACTTATAATATGATATACGTTTGAATGTAAAGAAATATGAATGAAGCGTATTTTAGAGTATTTTTACTACAATTTTAAAAATTAGAACATTTGCATTAAAGAATTCACTTTTACTTTCACCTAAACTTACAAAATTAAACAAACAATTTTCGTATTTAAGCCAATTTGTGGCACTTGTAAATCTAAAAACACTAAAAACTTATATATAAAAAATTCATAAATGTGTATTTATATATGTGTGTGTGTATGCTAACACTTTATGATGGCTTTAAAAGAAAGACAAAAAGAGTATTATAACTTGTATCCGCTAAATCTCTTATTCCTTCCATGCAGCAAACAAGAAATTAACTTAAATTTCTTAGAAATTTGTAACTGAAAAGTGAAAGCCATTTGTCAATGAATTGTAATAAACAGAAATGAAAACAAGCGTAAAAGTAAAATAATGAAATTGAAAAAGATTAAAAAATTCTCCATTGGTATATATTTCCATAAAAAAGGTATATATTTTCATTACAAAAATATTATTTATCTGCTTCTTAAATCACCTTATAGAGCTTACGGCTAAGCGTCAATGAACGACAACAGAACTGCATAAATACATATATGTGTGTAAGAATAAATATTTCCTACACATGTGTGTGTATATCACTTACTGAATGTCTAACTGTATAACCACTCACCAATCATTTATAATCTAGCACAGATATACAGCCGAAATGCTAACCTCTGTTGCAAAGCTTTGTCTACTTATGATATGTGGGCATGAGCTTTGTTTGATCAGACTTTTAACTGCTTAAGAAAGTCTACCGCAGCAACACCAGAAGAGCAACATCAACAATAATACCACTTACAACTGTTATAAGCATCTTTTAAGCTTTTTTTTCAACGCTAAGAATACATATTGATTGGATTTGGTTAAACTTTCACTGGTAAAGCTGTCATTTTAATAATGATTTATGAATTCTTTTTAATTAAAAGGAAAGTAAAAGCACAAAAAAATTAATTTTTAATTTTTTGAACACACAAAAATTAGTAGACTTGTCTGTAGTAGAATAGAAATTATCAAAAATTTTTCAAAAATATTTACAAGCAGATGTATTCTTTATAATAAAACCCAGTGGTGTTTTGGAACTGATAAAGTCACCTTTGACAAGTTATTCCCCATGCGCCAAATCTTGGGAAAGACCGTGTGTAAGAAACAACAACAGAATTGAGAAGCACCTCTTCAAGCAGTTCGCCTCAAGGGCTTTCAGGCAAAATGCTTCTCTACCGTGTAACTCGTTCTCGCAACTTGCCTTCGGAGCCACTGTTGACAGTCATAGCTTTTTCGATGATGTATTCGCAGCTACACCAACAGCAATGTCAACCATTCAACGCAGAATAACTTTTATCAAGAAATATTACCCTTTACTGAATTGGCAGTTGAAGAATAAACTCATCAGGCGACAAATAAAAATCAAAGTCTTTAAGTCGCTCATCATTCCCCTCTAACTTTGTGGTGCAGAAGCATGAGGATGATGTTCACCCAATGAGTCAGCTTTGCGACGCTTCGGGAGAAAGATTTTGCGGAAAAATCCACTACATTCTCAGCCGGAGCAGATAGAAGAAGAATACATCTACTACGGTGGAGACCGTGTTTATACGGTTGAACCTTTAACTCTTGATCACCTCCCAATATGTATTAAAGAGTGGTCGAAAATTACCGCAAACGGATCGAAGTTTGTAAAAATTCGCGAGGCGATAATTTCAAACTATATAATAAAAAAGGAATTTCATGGAAATAAATTATTTTAAATGAATTTTATTTGGGTTTATTTACGAAACTGGAAAATGTTAACCCGTTTGCTTCCATCAAACAGGGTAGTTTCGTTATATTTCCAGAATGCCTTCAAAAAATCTAAAGGCTGTGGTCGGGTAAAATATTCCCAAAAGTTTTCATCGAAATCTTGAATCTTTTTAGATAAATTCTTCATGCCCAAAAAAACAAGAAAATAGTAACAAAAACTTCCACCAAAATTTGGAAATTTTATATATTTTTGTGAACTAAAGTTGTTTAAAAAAAATACGAGCAAAATGAAATCAAAAGAGTTTAAAATTCTGCGTGAAATTATATTGTATATAACTTGATCTTTAACTTGTTTTTTTAAGTCAACAAACAAAAATATTTTACATTTCCATTATCCACAGCCATACAGCGGCGCACAATAGATGAAGAAAAATAATAGAACTTCAGATTTGTTTTTAAAGAGAATTTATTTTCGCATTTTTTCTGATGGCAATTTTTAACTATTGTGTTATTTTTATTCATTTGACTATTCTTTTCTTTTTATTTATTCTTTCTTTTATTACAATTATTTTACTTAAAAACATAATTACACTTCCTTATTGTTTGCGTTTCAACCGAAAAAATTGTTGATTTTTTGAATAGACACAACAGTGTCAATGACAGCTGGTTTTAGTGAAGAACGAAGTACACATGTACATTCATATGTAAGTATATAATACTGCTCAAGTTCATTGTATTATTGTCTGTTCTTCAACAACTTCTTGAACTCAAGAGCTGGAAAAAACACACAAGAATAATTGAAGCATTCAGTGCTCAAATAAAAAAATAATTATAATAAAAATCAAAAATAAAAAAGGTTAATACGTTCTGCTCAAATATAAACGAGACTGGCTCAATAAAAAAAAAAACGGTTAATTATTCTTCAATATTTATTTTATCCCCTTCAAAATAGTCACCATTAGAGGCGATACACATATGCCACCTTTTTTTCCAATCTTCATAACACTTCTGGTAGGCCGCTTTAGGTATGGCTTTCAGTTCCTTCTTCGAATTCTCTTTTATGACTTCAATCGACTGAAAATGCTTTCCACGAAGCAGCAATTTGAGTTTAGGGAAAAGAAAAAAGTAACACGGTGCCATGTCGGGTGAATACGGTGCTTGCGGAACAATATTTACGTTGTTTTTGGTCAAATATTCCCGTACAAGACGAGACGTATGAGCAACAATTTTGGAACAAGTCGAGCAGACACACGTCTCATGCCCAAAACATCGTGAATAATGCTATGAGCGGATCCATTTGATATGTTGAGCTCACTAGCTATCTCTCTTTCAGTCACACGACGATTTTCCAACAGAGCTTTCTTTACTCTTTGCTCAACGTTAATTTCAATAGTAAAACTCGAGGTTGACTTGTTTATAGTGCCGTAAAAAAAAAACTATGTGACAGATCGCCCTCAAATTTGATATGTAAACATATAACAGTCCTGGCAACCTAAGCAAAAAAAAAGTATGGCCATATCTCTTGTCCTTGTCGAGTTATGGATAAAGTCTCGTTTATATTTGAGCAGAAGGTATATGAAAAGTAAGAAAACAAAACAAGATAAAAAAAATAAAATTATTGTACGGAAAAAAATAATATACTATGTATTATTATTATACGCCAAAAAAATTAAAGATAAAAATAAATAAAAAATTGTTATTTTCATGGTTTACCCGGAAAAAGTATAAAATTAATTTAAGTTCCAGCTATACGAGTATTTGCCCTTATTTATTTCACACATATCTACATGTACATAAGATTACAGTTTACTACTTTGCCATTATCAAATTGCATTTTCTCACCACCATCTTCAGCGCGTCTGCATTGGAAATCGTTAAAAGCAAACTTTTTTGTCTCAATTTATCACTTTTTCATTGATTTTCTTTTATTTGATGTTCACTTAAAATTCGCTAATTATTTTCGTTGTACTTTTTTTCCTTCACAATTTTAGCAGGCTTCTAATTGTTTGTTTTTCTTTTTTTCATTTTTATTTTCTTTTTAGATTTTGCTCAATTGACCCAGACAATGGCGCAACTTGCTGCACGCCAGCGAAAGTAACAGATTAGCGAGCAGATTAAGCGTGTCGCCATTGTGTCTGATTGACCATCAGTGATTAGGACAGGCAATTAAGCATTAACAGGCGATTAAGAGACTTAACGATAATAATATAATGCGAGTACTATATTCGATAATGTTTGGTGAAAAGTTTGATGAAAATGTAAGACAAGCTAATATTGATTTTATTTTAGTTTTTCAGTTTGATGGTTGGTGAAATTGGGAAATGAGGTTATACTTAGATGGACTGTTGGCAATTTTTTTTTAATGTATTGCACAAACAGACTCTTAAGAATTTATGATATTAAAATACCAAAATAACATTATTAAGGTTTTCTATCTTGATGCTTTCCCAGTTTTCTCTTACTAGTAAATTATTGTACCAATGTTAAATTAGTACAAAACTTATATAGAACAAGTCTGGTATGTCTTAAATTTAATTTATAAATAGTTATCAGCTCTCTTGGTCACAATTCTTTTTTTTTTAATACGGTAAACCAATTTTTGGTATACTATATAGCATGGACTCTTCACACGCTTCATTGGAGAGGAACTTATCAAATTTTTTTTTTTAAAGTCACCAGCAAAGGAACGTTTCCCAGCACAGATGTACTCTACTCTTTCTCTTCTTTAATTTAAGTAGAACCTTTTGATTTAATTCTATTAGTGAGTAGAGCTACTGCCCTAATTCGATAATTAACGTTTCTTTTTTTAATAACATTTGCGTTTATTTATTAGTAATTATGACAGCCCAATAGCTAAGAGTATGCTCCTTGCTTAGTATTGCTCGTTACAAGGGTAGTAAATCGTCCTTTTCTGGTGCGATGGACTTGTTGCAGAGGCCCAGTTGTTGAGCAAAGGGTTTTGGTCTTACGATTTCAATATCTTCTTTGATTGTGCTTATATTAAAATCTCTATGTATGTTTTCATTACGCTTTATCTTGATACGCTCGTTATTATTCTTAATGTTTATGATTAGAATATTTCTAGTATGTCATTTCATTATACCGGTTTTATTATCGCGTTATAGAGAAGAATGGTGTTTTCCAGGCTGAGTCCAGATTTCTCACCTAAAAGCCAATACAAACTGGAAAATTTAAGCTTTAGCTGCATCTTTTTGGCAGAAATGTGTGGTTTCCAAGTCAACCGCCTATTCAAGTGAACGCCAAGAAATGTAATTTCGTTAGCTTGTGGAATAGGAACATTATTGAGCTTGACAGCTTGACTTTGGATTTAATGTAAAATGTATGTGCTTGCACTTTATATCGACTTATTATAGCAGTATCAGCTGCAAAGGAGTATCTGCGGCGAACAGTTTGTACAATAATGGCCCAAGAACACTACCTTGTGAATCATCTGCCGTGTTTAGGTACTGTTTTGTTATGTGATCACTGACTTTTACAGTAAGTTACCTGTTAGATAAGTAGAATGTCAGGATATTATGGAATGTGTCAGGTAGTGATTATTTTATTTTGTGAATAAGTCCCTCATACCACAACTTGTCAAATGCTTCACCCATATCAACAAAAACCGCCGAGAAGTACCCTCTGAATTCGAGAGCTTTTCTTATTTCATTGATTATGAGATCTACTTGTTCCATTGTGCCATATTTTTCACGCAATCCAAATTGATATGGAAGAATTACATAATTTCCATGGAGAGAAGGAGAAAATTGGAAAGGCAAGGCAACAGGCTGATTGGTCTATATGATGACGGCGTGGTTGCGCTCTTACCTGGTTTATCTGTCATAATTATCTACGACTTTTTCCATATTTTTGGATAATATTCCATTATTCCACAATTGTCGATAGATTCTCAGTCCTACCAACGTGCAACTAAGCTCTATGCAATAACAAATAACAAACCCCTTTATGTATCGTAAGAGGAAACACTAAATGTCAGTTAAATTAACTAAACATTATATAAATGCAGGTAGCAGGAAACGGTAGATGATATCTTAACTGTAGATTACAATGCAACGCAAAGGCAGGCACTTATATGCATCGCTTCCACACACTTTGCACTGCCACTCAAAAGCAAAGCTCATATGCCTTGGCTTTATAGCCAAGCGCAGCTCAAGTGCAGCCCCTGTGCCTGGCAG
Organism: Ceratitis rosa; assembly: GCA_037013455.1. Classification (NCBI taxonomy): domain Eukaryota; kingdom Metazoa; phylum Arthropoda; class Insecta; order Diptera; family Tephritidae; genus Ceratitis; species Ceratitis rosa. The sequence continues at coordinate 18,915,208 of JAWMAG010000004.1, forward strand.
GATAATGATACATGCACAGTCACGCAGGCGAAATATTTATGTTACTCTGTCTATGGCTTTGTATGCACTTTTGCATATTCACACATACAGTACATTCAGCGGTTTTCGTGCGAGCGCTAATATTTCCTCCCTCTCTTTTACTTCTATAACTTTTTCTGGCGCATACCATACATCACGAATCTGTTGAAACGTAAAAGTTGCGAACTGTAATTCAAGCTACTATTGTACTTTGTGCGGCCATGCTGTGCTGTTGGGTTTTTGACAAAAATTTTCTTAGCTTAACTATGGCAGGCCATATCTCAAACGGTTACCTCTTCAGTGCAGAACTTTATTTTACAGCATACGCTTGCGCACCTTGCCGTATATGTGTGTTTGTCTATACATATACGTGTATATTCACGCACGGCAACTGTGTTTTATGTCATTTGTGTTTTATGACACACTGCACTTGAAAACTTTAAAAGTTTTGCGAAAGTTTTATTGCACACTCACAAGTGAGTTGCAATAGGGAGGTGAATGTGTGTGGAGCAAGTTGTACTTAGTGGATCATCGGGGTAGGTAAAATTTAAAAATTAAAGGAAAAGTAATAAACTTTGGATAGAGACAATCATTTCTTTTTAACATTATGAAATTAATAAATTTTGCTCATCATTCATTTCATTTTTTATTTTATGTATCCTTATTATTATATTCACTAAAATTTTTTTTCTTTGCCTTATACTATATTATTTTCTTCTTAATTTTTTTAAATTGAATTTAATTTACTTTTATTTTCTTGTTATTTTATTTTATTTTATTTTATTTTATTTTATTTTATTTTATTTTATTTTATTTTATTTTATTTTATTTTATTTTATTTTATTTTATTTTATTTTATTTTATTTTATTTTATTTTATTTTATTTTATTTTATTTTATTTTATTTTATTTTATTTTCTTGTTATTTTATTTTATTTTATTTTATTTTATTTTATTTTATTTTATTTTATTTTATTTTATTTTATTTTATTTTATTTTATTTTATTTTATTTTATTTTATTTTATTTTATTTTATTTTATTTTATTTTATTTTATTTTATTTTATTTTATTTTATTTTATTTTATTTTATTTTATTTTATTTTATTTTATTTTATTTTATTTTATTTTATTTTATTTTATTTTATTTTATTTTATTTTATTTTATTTTATTTTATTTTATTTTATTTTATTTTATTTTATTTTATTTTATTTTATTTTATTTTATTTTATTTTATTTTATTTTATTTTATTTTATTTTATTTATTTTTTATTCCATTTTAGTAAATTTTATTTTATTTTGTTTGAATCTATTTTAAATTATTTTATTTTACATTGTTGAATTTATTTTATTTTATTTTATTTTATTTCATTTTATTTTATTTTTGTTTTTATTTTTTTATTTTATTTTATTTTAATTTTTTTTTATTTCATTTTATTTTTTTATTCCATTTCAGTAAATTTTATTTTATTTTGTTTTAATCTACTTTAATTTATTTTAGTTTACATTTTTGAATTTATTTTATTTTATTTTACTTTATTTTATATTAATATATTTTAATGTATTTTATTTTATTTTCTTTAATTTATTTTGTTTTATTTTACACTATTTTATTTTCTGTTTTTTATAAATTTTACAATTTCTTCTAAGCAAGTGTATAATTTTGTCAAATCAAATTTTTTCTTTGAAAAATTAGAAAATACTTACCAATATATAAAATTATTATTGCCGGCTTTCAAGCACCTAACATCCACAAGCTTATACTTTTTAGTTTTTCATATAATTTTAGTTATGCTTGAGCCTCTTGTTTAAGATTTAGATTAAATAAAACTCAAATATTAAAAGAAACACGCTTAGTAACACTCAAAATGGCTGCAAATACAATCTCAATAGCAATAGCTCCAACTAAATATCTAAATTGTCGTAGTTTTGCTTGCTTTTCACTTGCTTGCCACACACAAAGCGCCCAGCAAAAAAAGAAGTTCGTCAATGAACTTGAGTGGCGAGTTCAAAGTCAGCAACATACATACGTGTGTCGTACATACGTGTATGTATGCTTATAAAATAAATCAAAGAAAATAATTATCGAATGTGGCAGGCAAGAAGCTTGTTTTGCACCAAACACTTCACTAAGGCACTGCGCTGCTGGTGAATATTCCCAACAATTATTTCTTTATATATTAATATTTTATGCAAAACACGTTTGTTTCTTAAGTCTTTAGTTTCACATATGCATATACCTACATATAGTATGTATATATAATTTAAAATTTATTCAATGTATGTACATTTAGTGTACTCTTTTTTTTTGTCGTAAGAACTGTAAGAGCAAGATCACACACGCATTGTTTTATGTTTAAACGAATTTGCAGAAGTAAAATATCAAGAAGAAGACTCGCATTTAATGTGTTGCTGACGCGCACGCAGCCGAAAGAGAACTGATGGCCCATCAGCAACTTGAGGCAAATCACAGCGACGGTTAAAGAAATTCATTGCTGCTGCCACAAGATCAAGTTTAGGCCAATGCAACAGACAGACGAAAAGAATGAGAAAAGCAACAGGCAAACTATTGGTAAGAAAATGATGAAAGAAGAAAACGAATAAAAATTTAAATGCGCTAGAAGTGAAGGAAGAAAGTTAAATAGTGCCCATGAAACTTTAGCGAGCATTGTCTTGAGTGAAGTAGCTGAGAGTGTTGCTACAGCAACAACAAGAGGCTTTGCTTTAAGTAGAAAAATAAAAAAAAAATTAGTTGAGTAAAAGAAAATTAGAGAAAAAGAAAGCAAAGCACAAAAGAACCGCTGTGATATGTCATTTTTAAAGCTCACAGAAGCAACAGAAGCCGGAGAGAGAGCCAAAGATTGTGTGTGGATAAAGCGCAGATGACACAGTGGCAATATGAAAATACATACAAAAGAGTAGAAGTAAGAAAAAATGGTATAAGCCGCTAAAAAAAAATACAAATAAAAGAAGAAAAAAAAGCATTAGCGCGCTGCGGTCAGTATATTAGCCAGCAAATTGGGGATATATATACTCGTATATAGAAATCTATGCATACACACACACGTGATATTTATACTAAAGAACAGCTGTAAACGCTCGATAAACGACGATCACCCATCAACCTCCAAGAGTGGTGTCTTGCATACGTACGTACAATAATAGAACGCGCAACAAAAGCAAGCAAAGCATGCGTGAAGATATCGCAAATATTTACGAGCGCCGCCGCTGCTGCCGGTCGTATTTAACGATTGTCGTAACACGTCAATAGGGTGCTGGTCTGTAGAAGAAAGCAAGCACATGCACACACATATTGTATATACAAGATAAAATTATATGCCAGCGCTATGCGTAGATCGTCGGGGCAGGCATTGAACCTGACTTTCTGTTCTTTGTTTGATTTTTTTTTATTCTTGGTGTAGAAGAATAGATTTTTTTTTTACCTTTGCGCATGTGCACAAGCAGTAGTATTAAGATAGTGAATGTACACACATACAAATTTAAGTGCGAGTATAAGCGACTTTTATGGGTAAATGTAATTTTGTTTTGTTAAGAGCGTGTTGAAAGAGTTGTTATGTTGAATGAGAGCAAATATTAAAAAAGAGAGGTATTACTGTTGAGAGACATATGTAGATAAGAGATATACATATGGTAAATAACAAACAATTGTAAGAGAGAGTAATACAAAAAGAGCAAAGCTGCCGGCTGATACAAGGTATTTTTTTTTTTTAATAAATTCACATGATTTTGTACATTTAGAAATAATAACATTACTATTTCTATTATTATTCGGCCTTATGCTGAATATCGTCATCGTCAGTGAAAATGAAGATACGGTAACATTGGAATACCGCGGTAGCGTTATCGTCATCGTCTTCTGTCGCTTCTTATCGTCAGTCATTTTACTGACGATCCTTCAATGTAATAGACGATGCAGAAATAAAAGCGGATATCGACAAGCGTTCAATTTGAGATTCTTGTGGCCGAATTGGAAAATAAGCCGCATTTAGCTAGAGGTTTGCAAAAAAGCGTTATCCAACACAATTTAAAAGAAGATTGGGAAGTTATGACCACAAAAATTAATGCGGTAGGACCACCTGTGCGGGATGGCGGTATATTTAAATCATGATAAAAACGCAAAGTTTCCTGTTTCATCATTTTAACTATTTTAGGCGTGGAAAGATTTCAAATTTGAAGTGAAGAGAACTTGAAGAACAGCAAAAAAGTGTCATTAGCAGCAACAACACATTAACAGATTTAGATAGAGTTTCTGAAGTGTCAAGCTAGGAATCTTCTTCTTCTCTTATGAAACCGCCTGGATTTTGCTTTTTTAGAAGATAAGTAAAACCGATTTTCAAATCAGCTGGAAACAAACTTGTGCAAGAAACCCAGCAATTTAATATATTTTTCGTACCGGCTTTGACACATTTTTGATGTTAAACTAAAAATAAAATGACTTCAGCCGTGATAACATTTTTGATGATAATGGAGAAACCAGTGAGAAAACAAAGCGTAAAATTTTAAAGGAGCCGCTAGAGCTTCCAGAGTCGAAGTAAATGCAATTTGTTGATATAAAATTAGTTTGTATATTCATAGACCAATATCTTCTTAACAACAAAATCTTTGTAATGGTTCTGGTTGTCAGTAAAGACAAGTTAGATAAGCTGTTCATCCCACCTGTACTTCGACCTGCAGCGACACTGCAGCAGAAGGCTCCTATCAATGGTCTGTGGACAATGAATCAAGTATCTCCTTAGCGCGACTTACAGTCTCAGTCGTTATAATGAAAGTGCCAATAAAGGCTTTTGAATGGTCGATTTACCCACGCTGAATAAAGTTATGAATGAACGACAATGAAATTTGGAGTGCTCGTGATTATTTTTACACCGTGTGCAGTATTCATGTTATCACTGGTTGTAAAATCCTTTGTTTATGATTTACATTTTTATTAAATTTCTGCTTACAAAGAAGCTATCACACAATTCTGATAGAGTTTGGTTTTCGTTCGTCGGGAGAGGACTTTACTTTTCAATTGCCTACTCAGTCCAAAGTAGCACCTGTTAACAAGAGTGATTCTGCGTTGGATACCCAGGCTGACATTGTTGTTGGTGTTAATACTGGTTCCAAGATAGACGAAGTTATCTACGACTTCAAAGTAATGACTGTCAACAGTAACGTCACGAGTCACGAATGCGATGACTATTTGTGTGATGGCAGGAGATATTTCGTCTTGCCCTCGTTCACTACCAGACCCATTTGCTTCGCTTTTTTATCCAGTGTAGAGAAAGCAGAACTCACGGCGCGGTTGTTGAGGCCAATAATGTCAATATCATCGGTGTACGCCGGCAGCTGTACACTCTTATAGAAGATTGTACCTTCTCTATTCAGCTCTGCAGCTCGTATTATTTTCTCAAGTAATAAATTAAAAAAGTCACACTATAAGGAATCACCCTGTCTGAAACCTCGTTTGGTATCGAACGGCTCGGAGAGGTCCTTCCCGATGCTGAAGGAGCTTTTAGTTTTGCTTAAGGTCACTCTACATAACCTTATAAGTTTTTCAGGGTCTTTTCCAAAATTTGGCGAATCTGGTCAATGGTAAATATCTAAAATTATTTTTGTATAATTTACATAGAATATCAAAATTAACTAATACATTTAACCGGACGAATAGCTTCAAATTTACCACATTATATGTAATTATATCGGCCCAAAATACAAGCTAAATCTTAAGTAGTCATTATTTATTCGATAAATCTGCGAAATGTTTAAAGAAATAAGCAAGAAAATGTCTAAAAGTGTTAACAACTCAATTTTATTTAAACTTTAGCTAAAAAAAATATATTTTTATCCCTCTCATTTACATAAAATAGTATGTTGATTTTGGTCCAAAGTATGTTAATACCAGAAGGAGAAGAGATGAACCCCTTCAATTGAAATATTTCATCTGTTTAGACACAAACAAGTCCCTCAAGTTTTGAGATATTTCAACTAAAATCGATACGGAGATGCCCTACTTCATTTAAGCGATCATAGATCGGAAGCGGTTAGTCAAAACCACTGGATACATGTCATCCGTCTATCACTACACGATCGATCTGGCTTTGTGTTTTCCAATCTGGAGACGGCCAAGCAACTTGATGAATTTTCTTGTGGTTGAATCTAGTAATATAGACAACTATATTTCGAGCTCAGCCTCAACCCATTTGGAAATGTTTCGTTGTATAGGCTGAATTTTCTACCGGCGTGAATGTCGGTATTCGGCGATGGAGTTTCTCTCCCACCTGAACCATGAACCTGATACCAAACATCCGCTCCTCTTATATGGCGGCTGTTAAATGTCACAAGGACTTACTTTTTTCCGGCTTTGTCCTATCCATCGTACTTCTTCGACGGCGGTGATGCCAATCTTTATTTCTGCGAAGATATCAACCTGCTGGACGGTGGCACCTTCCAAATTAAAGGACCGGACATTCCTTAATTCGTTTGTAGCGGACGTCGTCGAAATGGGGGTATCTCATCTGAGGCATTATTAAATTTTTTCTAGGTGACGAGTTCAAAACCCAATCCACAACCCCGCTGGCCGAGTAATATAAAGTTTTTACACATTTAGATAGCGTGCCGCTTGCTTCAAGACCAACGCCAGCTTGCATCCGCACTTCTGCTGGACAAACGCTGCAATTAGACTTCCGCAAACCCTTAAACCGAATATGTCGAAGTAGCTCCGCTGAAGTTTTCTCTCTTTTAGTCATGACCCAAAGGCCATGGAGCGCGACGTGGACGCAAGGGTAGGAATTGGGTATTGCCCCGCGACTGTAACTGCAAACCCCTGGCTTCCTGCTTATATGAGCAACAAACAATATGTGTACCGAACTTTAAGTAAATCGAATCATAAATAAGATTTTTCTGAATAAGTCATACGCTCGTTCACTTCCCCAAAAACATATTTTCGTATAAAGCTTTCCAGGAACCAAAGCATAGTAACAATCTGAAAAAATTTCAGCTCAATCAGTCGATAACTTTTCGAGAGTTTTGGATCTTTGCAAACGCACATATATATGTACGAATATATATGTACTTAAATCTAATTGGTGTTTTGTAACTGCAGAGACGATCTTTGGTTCACCTTCTCCTCCAATTTGGGGTATGCGTCTTGATGTTTTTCCATCAAATGGGCAGGTCCCTTCCAATAGATTTTTATGAGGAACATTTATTTCATGTCAGAAATAAACTACCTATCGATGGGCGACCGCAAGTAGAAAAATTAACTTTTTTTCAATAGAAATATATTTTCGATGCTTCAGATATCGATACCTGGTCCATTTTTACTCTTCTTACTTAATTTAAGTCTTTCAAATGGAATGAGGTACCTGGTTTTAGATTTATTTAAATTAAAAAATATTGAAGTCAACACGTTTTAAGAGGAAGATGAAGAGAGTATAAAACAGCAGATTAAAGCATTCCCTTGATCCTTGATCCCTTGCGGAACTGCCAGGCATTGAGAGTACCAAAAAAACTACATCCATGGGGTTATAAATTGTTTCTAATTTGCGATGACTCTGGATTTTGTTAAGCCTTTGAAATTTATTCTGGCGACGTTGATCACCGACAATAAAATGAGCCCAATTTGGATTCATTTGCGAATGTCGTTGTAAGGTTGACTCGCTCGGTCACTCGATTTGTAAATCATTCTAGATATTTCGACAATTATTGCACATCGATTTCGAACACAATACAATCCAATAAAAAAGAATATGGTAGAAATCATTCGATGTCCCAATATCGTTCATGAATACTATAAATACATGGGTGGGGATTATCTATTAGATTTTTCTCTAGGCCGCAGTCATATTTTCATAAAGTCACGCAAATGGACAAATGGCTTATTCTATCACATTTGTGACATAACAATTATTACTGCTTGGGTTTATACAAAAGACATCACTTAGCCCCTGATCATTTGTATCGAAAGTGACATACTGCTTGTCGAAGTCTGGCACTGAGATACGTGTGAGTAATATGTCTGCTCTGCTGCCGTCGCGTGAAATTCGCTTGGATAACATAGGACAATTACCAGAATACATTTCAGAAAGTAAGCCCAGATGCAAGAACTCGAAATGTAAATCTCGCACAAAGGCCCGGTGCCAGAACTGCAGAATACATTTATGTTTTTTGGCTGAAAAACCGATTCGCTGAATTTCATCAAACTTTACAAAGAAATTTATAATGTCAACTTTTAAATAAATAAAAAACAAATAAATAACACAAAACTTATTTTCATAATTTTTAAGTCTGGGAACCCAGCGGTTCCTTTTTAGTGTTACTTATGAGCAAATTCCCAGAACAATCTTTGTTTAGAACCGCAAAATTTATAACATCCATTTTTTTAGGGCAAAAAAATCTATTGTAGCTTTAGGGGTTAAAATAAATAAATAATTCAGCTCCTTTACCAATATTTTTATCTTCATCTTTTGATTCAAAAATTTTTATTTTTATTATTTTTAATATCTTTTATTATCTCAATATTTTATTATTACAGGATATGTGCCAGAGATTTCAAATATTATTTTAAAAAAAAATTCGTCAAATGTATAATAATTATATTCACTAGTATTTTACGTTATTTACATCATTTTTTTTTTAATAAATATATCTTTTAAATAGAACTGCACAGCTGGGCGATATCAATTCACCAGAACACACTGAATTTTTTCCACAGAAGAAGTATTTGTCTTTTTCATCTGCATTATTTTCTCACAGCCAAACATATTGCTATATTTATACATATAAAATACTTACATTCATTCCTCTGAAGCTTATCTTATCTGTAACATAAACAAATTGTAAGCAGAAATGCAATAGAGGGGAAGAAAATAAATAAGTAATATAAATGTAAATAATTTGTTTTATTAAAAATAAAAAACAAACAACTCAATTTCTCTTATCATTTGATCTACTTTGAATTTAGATTTTACAAGATTTGTCAAGTCAACAAACAGACAGCGAAGGTGTTTTGAACTTTTCTCTCAACGGTTTTCTTAGAATAAAATCAGTATGTGTGTGAAGAGTGTAGAAAAAAAGAAAAATAAATTGGAATAATTTAACGATAAACAAATTGTCAACATGTGTGATTTGTTGTTGCAGAAGGAAAGGAAATAAAACTGTAGTTAATAAAAGAAAAACGTCTTTATCTAGTATCACTTATTTGTATCAGGTAAATCCTGCCGCAAATAGAAACAAGTTATTTGACAGCAACATGTAATTGAAAAATAAAACTAGTTAGGGAAATAATAAAATTCTCTTTCGACAGTATGTAAGATGTAAGCTGACATTGTATAATACGATGTCATTTGATGTGATATCACATGAGTTTCTGTGATATATTAGCATATGATGTAAATGTGCAAAGTTTAGAATTAAAATTATTTGTAGAATGCGTTTCATGCATAAAAACGTGCACCATAATTCATAATTTGTATTGTAGTGATACATTCTGGTAGCCCATGATGTGATGAATAATCAACTGATGTTATGTGATGTGGTATCATATGATGTGTCTGTGATTTGATTTGATTTCTAATTGTCCAAACTTTTCAAGTAGTCAACCAAGTTTTCAAATATTAAATTTTTAATGTCCAACAAAATAAGTTTGAAAATAAATAAGTATAAAAGAATAAAAAAAAATAAATCATGAATCGATTATGCTTAACGCAGTATGTGCTAATATCATTGCAGATTTTTAGCCAATAAGCTCATTTTCGCCTGGAGGGAGGATAAAATTTGGTACTGTCATACAATTTTGTAATTTTATTGCTTAGAGATCTCTCATGCGAATATTATGGAAACACACCGAAAAGTATTTTTTTTTTTTTCTTTAGGAATTCCAAATAACGTTATGTTAATTTCTTGCAAAGCCATTAACTGGTAAACATTTTTTATGTGTAAATAAATATCTTTATGCGCTCAAAGTAGCGATTAACACATTGGTGAGAAGGTCTAAATAAAGAGCAAAGAAAATGAATTGTCAAAATTCAAGAAAGGCAGTGACCTGCAGAATCTTTAATTAGAAATCGAGAAGAGACAAACCACCACCGTAGGCGACAAAAAACGATAAGATAAATTAAAACAAAACAAAAAAAATAAAATAAAAATTAATAAATAAAATAAAGTAACATAAATTAAATTAAAATAAGATTAACTAAAATAATATAAAATGAAATAAAATAAATAAAATAAAGTAAAATGAGATAAATTAAAATAAAATAAAATAAAATAAAATAAAATTAAACAAAATGAAATAAAAAATAAAATTAAAACATAAATAAAATTCAAATTTAATTTTTGTTTTGTTCAAATTATGTGATATAGGTACTGTGTGTTGGCTATAGAATAAGAGCTTGCATGTCATTGATTTATTGCTTAGGTTATATATGTATATACTATGTTCATCTAAACGAAAATATGAATGCGTACTAAATTTCAAGCAAATCGAACTTACAACCTTCCGTTTCGTTTGTACATCAATTTTTTTGAAAGGTTCGATTTCCGGAAAAAATTGCTGTGTACTGAATTTCAACTATTTAAATAAGATATTTTCGAAATTTAATTTTTTGGCACATAACAACTCTTTCAAAAATATCCAGTGTTCACATATATATATATATACATAGATATGTTATAAAAAAGATATATTAACAAAGTGAAGTAGAATTAAAATAAAGAACTGAATAAAATATTAAATAAGATAAATTAAATTTAAAATAAAATAAGATAACCCCTGTGAGTTTTTCTGGAGACCGATTACAGCTGGTGGATAAGAGAAAGCTTAATAGATATTTTGGGTATGTGGAATATGCTTACCACCTTGGATATCTTACCAATCAGTAATGCCCAGAGTGCTATACCCAGAGCAACGCACAAGATGAACTATTTCAACAAAAATTTCCAAATATTCACGTAACAGTACACATAATAGTTGACCATTTACTTATTTACAATTGAACACTGGGATCTTGTGAATTAACAACTTGTGACCTCTTCCTTTGAGACCACATGAAAGATAAGAGCTACGCCAACAAGCCAGCATCGATTCAATACCTCAAAGATGGAATACGTATAGCTATTGAGAGCATAAAACAGCCACTTTGCCATGGCAGCCATTTGGCTGATATTGTTTTCCATTATTTATGGCATATCTTCCTCTTTCCATTAAAATAAATATCCGATCATTTATCTCAAAAAATGCCATTAAGGAAGTAGAGAACAGTTCTTAATTAGTAAGATATTTTTTGATGAAAAAAGTAAGTATTTGTTGTACACTGAGAAAATATATATATATTCTAAACGTCATTAATATTTAATGATATTTAGCCACGGAGGCCTTGTGTTATGTCACCCGGCACAAGCATAACAAAAGCAACATTTTCTTAGTTTCTCTACTGCTTATGTAAATATATTTTCTTATAGTTTGTTATAGCACTATGCAGCTTTAAGATATTCTACTTTTCTCTCTGCTAAGAAATGACATAACATAAGCAATTGAACTAGGCCAAAAGCACAGAACGTTAAATACAAATGTATATACACGTATATATGTATTTGTGTGTGTAAATTAATCAACAATAGAAATAACAAAAAAAAAAATATGTACGTCAACAGGTGAAAAGTTCATGCGGAATGTGAATGGTAGAAATGTAGAAAATATTAAAAATATTTATGAAATGCTGCGCTAAGCCAAATAGACAAACGAAATTGGTATGATGATCGAGACAACAGTTGATTGACTTACGAACTACCAACTCGTAGACTGAACGACTCGAGCGCTAATGAAGCTATTTGCTTGTAGACGAGAGAAGAAAGAAAAACATTTTTCTACTTATTACATATAATTTCTTTTCGCTTCTGCCAGCTGATTGATTTCATGCGCTAGCCATTCGCCAATCGATCGCCAAATTTAGATGATGAATGAGACGGTAGGCTAAAGAAGTTGAAGCTTAAGCTCATTCAATCGCTTACACTCAACTCAGCTCAAGTCTGTGGTTGTGAACGGCTGACCGCAGTGTTTGGCTTCTGCTGACGCCTTGAAAAGTGTGTTAGCAGTAGCATACGTTGTTGCACGTACTGTGAAATAACAGTGTTATGGAAAAATAAGAATAAAAATTATGCGAAGCTTCTTTTCCTCAACTCTAAATAATTTTTATATATTTTTTTTATTAAATCTCTCTTGAAGTATTAAAATACGAAGTCTTATTACTATCTAGAAGTACGATAAGGAGTATATATGCCAGAGCTCAGCTTTATTGTGTTCGCAAATCTAAAGTTGAGAGGCAAGAAGTCATGAGTTTAATCTGGCTATAAGACGAAATACCAAATACCATTGAATTCTGAGATCTCTAACGAGGTTCTATGAAAAATTAATAATATTTTAAATCCACTTAAAACCTTATTTACACAAATATATATACCATATATGTATGTATATGCATATGTTACTTCTTTTCCACTCATTTCGAGCACATTACGAACTTCCCTTTGCCAATTAATTTGTAGTTTTCAATTTATTTTCTTCCTCTTTATTTAACTCATTTCAATATTGCTGTCCTTATAATTTCAATTACACGCATTTAATTACATTTCAATAGCGTACTTACCTTTGTTCTCCGCCATCTTTATAACTTTCAAGGCTTTTTCAATTTAAAAAATATTTTTCCTGACTGCATTCTCAAATAATTGCACTCATTTCCATATGTTTTGTTCGCATATTTACATAATTACATGTATATATATACAAACACATAAATATATAAACATATATATAATATACTGAAATACCTACTTATTAAAAACATGTACTTTGTTGAATACAAAAGAGAGATATTGAATTAAATAAAGTTTTGACCCAATCGCATTTCAATGACACTCTGAAATATCTAAGAAATAATAAATTTGCCTTAATTGTTCATATTTATATAATTGAATAATCAAAAAAAAATATTTTCACTTTCTGAATTGTTTCTATGTAAATTGAATTTAATAATCGCTAAAAGCAAACTTATTGCGTTTAATTAACAAACAAGCAGCGGATGCCTAAAATTATGCAAAAAATTTATTAGATATTAATACAGTGGCCATCAAAACATTTTATTTTAATTTATCGCATGCGATTTCATTCCCTTTTCTCAATTTTTTGCTTGTTATTTTTTTAAGCATTATTCTCGCTTCCTAGTGGTAGATGGTATGTCTTTTAAAATGTTTGATAAAAATGAATCGTTCTAGAGCAACATGTAAAATCGCCGCCTAATAATGCGAATAATAATAGGCTTCGCACAAAAATATTTAAAATATTATTACAATTTATTTATTTCAGTTTAATTTAATTGAATCTTTTTTTATTTTTCGTTGCTTTATTTTTTTATTTCATTTCATTTTGTTCTATTTAATTTAATTTAATTTAATTTTATTTAATTTTATTTTATTTTATTTTATTTTATTTTATTTTATTTTATTTTATTTTTGTTGAAATCTGGCATTACTATAACAACGTGCATCTTCTTCTAGTTTACTTTGTACACATTCTGAATTGTATGTACATAAACTCTGTTACTTTTAGTTCTCAATAAACCACCGTGAAGTATAGTTGATATAAAAAGCTAACGCGTATTTTATCAGGTTATGGGACCAGAGCCTTCCAAGCTAACCTAGAGATTCAGTTTTGTGGTATCAGTGTGAAGTTCATATCCAAGATGTCGTCAATTTACAGTATTGAGAAGCTAGATGAGTCGGGCTTTGATACATGGACAGTACAGATGCGTAGTGTGCTGATTCATTGCGGAATATGGAAAGTAGTTACTGAGGAAAGACCAACAGATGCGGACGAGTTAGCGAAATGGATTGGGAAAGATGAGAAGGCGTTAGCGACGATTTTATTGAGTGTTAAACCCAATCAATTGAATTACATCAAGAACTGCAGGACGTCAGCAGAAGCGTGGCAAAAGTTGCAAGAAGTGCACAAGCCGCAGGGACCGGTGCAGAAAGTGGCGTTATACAAGCAGCTTTTGAATAAACGAATGCGTGAAGATGAAAATATGTTGGAGTACATAAATTCATTTACAACAGTAGCAGAAAAGTTGGCGGAGATTGGAATTGCGTTACAGGATGAATTGTTAAGTATAATTCTGCTATCAAGTTTACCTACTTCGTTTGAAAATTTCGTCATAGCGGTAGAAACGCGTGATAGTCTACCGGCTTTCAATTCTTTGAAGCAGAAGGTTCTCGAAGAAGGGGAAAGAAGGAAGCAGACAAATGTACCGAAAGAAGTTGGAGAGCAACAAGCGTATGTAGCACGAGAAAACGTAAGTAAGAAATCACAGAAGAAGTTCAAGGGGAAATGTTTTGTATGCGGCAAGAAGGGACATTATGCGAATGAATGTAAGGAGAAACAGAAGTCCGGGGAAGCAGCAATGAACGTTATCGTATCTACGGATGCGCAAAGTACTTTGAATCGATCAAGCTGGTATATAGACAGCGGAGCTACGTCTCATATGTGTAATAAGAGAGATATGTTTGTACGATATAACGACTGCGAAGAGAAAATTTGGTTAGCATCAAATTCGTCAATTATTGCAAAAGGTAAAGGAGAAGTCCTACTTCAAACAAAGAATAGAACAGTTCGATTGAGAAATGTGTTATACGCACCTGATTTGAAGGGAAATTTTATTTCCATAAGTAAAGCGGTCGAAAATGGTATGACTGTAAACTTTGAGCGAGAATATGGTTTGATTAAGAACAAGCATGGTGATGTTATTCTTAAAAGCGTTAGAGAATGTAATTTGTATGTTGTTGAAATGAAGCAAGAAACTTTGTATGCGTTGAGTAGCAACGAGGTTTGGCACAACAGATACGGTCATCTGAATTACCAAAGTCTGCGTGAGTTGAGCAGCAATGAGATGGTACGAGGTTTGAAGCTTAATGTGACAGCTGATCAAACATGTTGTAATACCTGTATGTTAGGTAAAGTGCATGCGTTACCGTTTCCTCAAGAGTCAGATCGTAGAACAGAAAATGTGTTAGAGCTTATACATTCTGATGTTTGCGGACCGATCAATGTTAAGTCTGTTGGAGGCGCACGATATTTTTTGACACTGATTGATGATAAATCAAGGTATATATGTGTATATATTTTGAAAGCAAAGAGTGATGTATTCGAAAAATTCAAGTTGTATAAGACATACGTAGAACGACAAACTGGTTGTAAAATTAAAGCGCTCAGAAGTGACAATGGCAGGGAATACGTTAACAGAGAGTTCGATAATTTTTTAAGGGAAAATGGTATACGACATGAGTTAACAGTGCCGCATACACCACAACAGAATGGGGTTGCTGAACGGGCGAATCGAACATTGGTTGAAATGGCTCGTTGTATGATTTTGCATGCTAATGTGCATCAGAATTTGTGGGCAGAAGCTATTTCGACAGCTGCATATTTGAGAAATAGGGCACCTACGAAATGCATTAAAAATAAAACGCCATATGAAATATGGTTTAAGAGGAAACCAACAGTAAGCCATTTAAAAACATTTGGGGCAGTTGCAGTTGCATTAGATAAGACGCAACATGCAAAATTCGCAGCGAAAGGCACACAATTAGTTATGGTTGGTTATTCAACTGAGTGTAAGGCATATCGTTTATACGACAAAGAATCTAATAAAATATTTATTAAGAGAGATGTATTATTCAACGAAATATTTTATAAGCAAGATATACGTGACGATGGCAAGCAGCCTGACATAAGCGTTGATTACGGAGAATTCTTCGTCGAGGAGGAGAATGAACGATATGATGTGGTGAATAATTCGCGTGATGAAGCAAATAGTGAGTTATCATACCATAGTGCCGATGAAGAAAACTTAATTGAAGATGAAGTTGATGTGGATGACGACAACCAGGAGGAGAGTTTCGATTATGTTCGAGTTGGTAGAGGTAGACCAAAGATAGTTCGTACAGGCGAACGTGGTCGACCTAAGAAGCAATATAATATCGTAAATAGCATTGTAGCTGAAAGTATTCCATCGAATGTTGAAGAAGCATTTCGCAGCGAGAAGCGTGACGAGTGGAAGAATGCTATGAAAGTTGAATTCAATGCATTGGTAAAGAATAAAACCTGGACGTGTGTCGATTTACCACCAGGTAAGAAAGCGATCAAAAACAAGTGGGTTTTTGCAGTTAAGCGGAATAAATGTGGTAACATAGAACGCTATAAAGCACGACTAGTTGCAAAGGGGTGTGAACAACGATTTGGTATAGATTACCATGAAACATTTTCACCAGTCGTACGGTATGCTACCATACGAATGCTTTTGGCAATAGCAGTTGAAGAGAAAATGCATTTGCATCAATTAGACGTAAGCACGGCTTATTTGAATGGTGATTTAGTCGACGAAATTTATATGCAACAGCCTGAGTGTTTCGTTGATAAGAAGAATCCAAGGAAAGTATTGAAATTGCAAAAAGCTATTTATGGTTTGAAACAATCTGGTCGGCAATGGAACTTTAAACTAGATGAAGTCTTGCGAAAAATTGGTTTCGTAGCGTGTGAATCTGAACCATGCCTGTATAAGATGAAGTATGAAAACGAGTTGGTATTGATTGCAGTATACGTCGATGACATGATTGTAGCATGTAAAGATAAGTCAGTCTTATTGAAGATCAAAGGTCTTATTGCAGATAGATTTGAAGTAGTTGATAAAGGTGTATTACAACATTTTCTCGGAATAGAGATCGAACGAGATGGCGAAGTTGGTGATATTACGTTGAGTCAAAAACAATACATTCGAGATCTGCTGAAGACGTATGGTATGGATAAATGCAAAAGTGTAGCTATTCCTTTGGAAGCTGGATATCAAGTTGCGTGTAAAGAAGATTGTAGCAAAGTGGATGTTACGCAGTATCAATCACTGATAGGAGCGTTGATGTATTTGGGTATAACTACCAGACCAGACATTCTACATTCTGTTTCGAAGATGTCACAAAGAAATACATGTCCACATATTGAGCATATGACTGCTGCAAAACATATTCTGAGGTACTTGAATGGAACTGTTGATTTGAAACTTTCGTATCGTGCAGGAAACAAGCGTGTTGAAGGTTTTGTAGATGCAGACTGGGGAAGCAATGCATATGATCGTAAGTCATATACCGGTTTCGTGTTTATGTATGGCAATTGTGCTATATCATGGGAGTCCAAGAAGCAAAACACGATCGCTTTAAGTAGCACAGAAGCAG